>OX418216.1:165332137-165402370 GCA_948455865.1 Conomelus anceps
GATCCGTCTTGATCGGTTACCGTCACATTAATAAACTGAATTCTGCGCGTATTGAGAGGTACATATATAATTTCTGCGGGTGTTTCATTAATCAAATAACCGGGCGGTACCCTCGGCAGAAATTCGTAAATAATATGCTTTTCATCTCCGTTAGCGAAGCTTCCACATGCTAAATTGCATGACACCACGATTGTATTAATATGACTGATCGAGACTAAATGATTTGAATAATGCCATGTATTTGCTTCGAGTAGAAGTTTATCAAACCCAAGTGTCTTACCAATTGAATCGTCAAAAGTTAAATCTACTGGTTTATCGGAATAAATTCCAACTTTCATAGTGTTATTATTCGGTTGTATAACGAGTCTCTCATCGCCCAAGTTCAATTTCAACTTTATAGCGCTTATTATATTATCAATTTCGTACGATCCTGTATCAAGATTCACCAGTTTATCTCCATATTTAAAACTGGAATTTTTCCCCCTTATTATATTCGGTATACTATTAAACGTCCACAAGTTAACCAATCCAATTTCCCATTCGCGATTTTTATCCAATTCCAGAGCATGGTTTAAATTCTCATATAGATTACTTGTTTTTGAGGTTAGTGTAATAACAGCCATCACTCACTCAGCTAATGCTTTCAACACAAGCGTAAAATTACAACTGGTTAGCAAGAAACAAAATCACTAGGTGCCCACAAATGTCTGTGTTTACCCGCTGCAATTGGTTGGTATTATAGAATATTTTTACATTATTTTCTTTTTTCCAATATTTTGCCAATTCGCGTGGCGGTTGCAAGTCACCGATCGGATCAAAATAATACACATTTTTTCCTCGTTTAATATATGCAGTCCAATGTGTTCCCATTCCAATCTGTTTGTCTAAATTAACAATTGCGAGCTCATTATTTCGAATTTTACTCGGAAGTGTATCAATCATATATATGCCCCTTAGTGGTATATCTAATATTTTGCACCATTTTATCAGGTCATAGTTTGACAGCGGGCCGTTCATCTTTGCGTTTTTCTCTGTCTTTTCCTCTGCTTTTTTCCACCTTGCTTCTTTTTAACCTTAGGAAATAGTGTTACACCGTATTGGGTGGGAGGTACTAGTATTTTTCCGCCTGTTGGATATGGTTTCAGATAAAAACCGCGACCAGCAATATGATTTTTTAACCTATTGATCGCCTTTTGCCTAATACTATCACTATGTGTTTTTCTAACTCCCCTCGTTTTTCGTTTTCTCAAACCGCCACCAAATGCGGATTTCGCTTTCATAATGTTTGTAACAAGATAAGAATATGCCCTCTCAGATAACCCCGTTTTTGGGTCCTTGAAAATTTCCCAAGCTCCATCTGCCAAGTGCCTGTCAGCCTCCGCCCGCGTCTTGTTATCAGACGCTCGGGAGTAAACTATGTCGTGCGTCTTACATAAATCATCAAGACGGTTTATTCCTTTATCTCCACGTGCTAACCTCGACCTTAACCTCGTTCCTGGACCGCAGAAATTATACCCATCTAGGTGCGCTTCTACAGGTAACAGGTCAACCCCCCTATTTATCACTGTACCCAAAATATTCCCAATTTTTGATAAAATACCTCTACCACGCTTACGAACAGTGCGGCGCTTTTTCTTAACAGTGTTCATCCTTTAAAGGTTAAACATAAACTGAACTGTAATTACTACTACTACTACTACATAATTGATTAGTTTTCTTCAAAAGAAAATTCGATTTTTCATTAAAAGTCTTGGCACAATTTGCAAGAACGCTATAGTATTTGTAGAAATTACAAACTGTTTCTCGCTCATCAACCATAAATTTATACCAATGTATCAACCCAATTTCAAAGGAAATTGGTGTTTTATAATACGAATTAACGCAAGATTTAATATTGAATAAAGTATGGTTTCTCAGTGAAGTTGACGATCCAAAGGAATTGAAAAGAAATTGCGTATCATTTCGTTTCTCATGCAGATTGCACGATTTATTTTTATTTAAAAGTAGTACGGTGTTTAGACAGCATAATAGAAATATAAATAGTACTATCGTTTTCCACACGTGCCGCATCGCCAAAGCACATTCCATGTTGACAGATGTAAACATACTGATAAAAATAGAACACCGTGTTGAGGGGGAGAAGCGAGCGCGTGCCAGCGAGAGCTTCCTGCGAGCTTCCTTCTTTTAGGTGCTCACCTAAAAGAAGGATGCTCATCGCATCCCGCAATCCTTTTTTAGCTAGCCGCGCACACCGCTAAAAGATCATTCGCGTTTTGAACGTCATAGTTATCGGATCGAAAAAAAGTGCGATCATCTTTTATCAGTTTGAAAGTGTCACAACAGTTTGAACTTTAGCTATCCGCGCACAGCGATAAAAGAGCATTTGCGTTTTTGAACGGCACAACAAGAAGAGTGATCATTTTGAAAGCATCACATCAGTTTGAAACAAAGGTGAGCAATAATAATTCAAATATTTATTTACATTAATCAATTATAACAAACTCGAAATAAAGCCACAAAATAATCAAACTCATAAAAATTATCTTCAACCCAATCACGCATTTTTACAAGTTTTTGGCTAAATACTGTTAGTGCAAAAAATCTTGCATATTAAATTGGAGCAATTGTAATAGAAATAGTAATTGTTCAATAATATTTACAATAAATCTTCTCACACCTGATTAATGCAGACGACATCTCCATAATCTGATAATAAGTGTGCATAATCCAAATTTTTAAACATCAATCTGATCCATTTTCCCTATTTTGTATGTTTCAGTTCCAACTAGAGGTGTTTCAAGTCTACAACAGAGCGCAAGTGATTCCTCGGCTTCCTTCTCGTGCAGGTTTGTTTACTTTTTCAATTAATTCTCCTCCTCCTTCTCCTTCTCCTCCTCCTTCTCCTCCTTCTCCTCCTTCTCCTCCTTCTCCTTCTCCTCCTCCTTCTCCTCCTCCTTCTCCTTCTCCTCCTTCTCCTTCTCCTCCTTCTCCTCCTCCTTCTCCTCCTCCTTCTCCTTCTCCTTCTCCTCCTCCTTCTCCTCCTTCTCCTTTAAGACTGTTCTTATTATATATACAAAATGATGCATGACACAGTTTTTTCGAATCTGCAATAATTACTTTACAATATACACATTGCAAATAACCCGTTTTATGTAGAAAAAATCCATTACTCGCGAAATATTCAGCATTTCTTTTAAAAACCAATATCCTCTTATTAAATGAGTTTGACCAGTGAGGCATCGATCTTTGATAAAATGTCTTTATTCGCTGGTCGTAATCCCGAAGATTATTAAAATTTTCATTCTCGATAGAAATATTATGCATTCTCCTCCACCCACAATTCGGACTATGTTTTTCATGTTCTTTTTCGGGATCATCTGTTATTAACCATTTTTCCAAACCAACTAAACAAAACACGCACTGCACTGAGTCTGGTGGCGCCTTGAATACAAATCCCAGTTTAGCTAAATGTTTAGGCGATAAAAGGGGAGATTCGAATTTTTTCCATCTCTCATCAAAACTTAATAACCTCAATCTTTCGTACATTAAAACGTGTGATTGATCCATAGTGTGCCGATCAACTTCTAATCCACTACTAACTTGTTTGTTTTAGATCAGTTGTACCAGCGGAGTGTAAGAGAGCACACATCTGAGTGAGAGGATACATCTGAGAGAGAGCGCACATCTGAGAGAGAGCACATCTGAGAGAGAGCAGACATCTTAGAGAGAGAGAGTTCATCATTTGCCATCACCCTTTTACAATGTAAGTATCGATTATTGACTGCGCATTATTTCGAATTATTTTTCTCGGTAGAAACTATTATTCTGCAGAAATCACACTGCATGCGAGTATCTCCATTCAACTAATTCTGCTGCCGATTGTTGTACATTGGAGGAGTAAACTTACGTTCAGCATTCCTACTTAGTTTTACCAGCACACTTGAGTGTTTGAAATAATTTACAATTTTTCCCACACCGAAATTTTCTGGATGAATTACACAAAAATTTATCAATTTTGTTGTTACACATATTAAATGTATGATAGACGCCATTACACGATTCGTGATGGTTATCTGCAATATGTAATTGCATTATTCGATAAAAACAAGTATCTGAATTACATTCTCCAATAAATTGGTGTAATGGTTCATTGAGCGCAGGATTTATACACACGCAATAGTGTCCATATTCTCTTCCATAACACTCATAACGGTGGAAGCGTAATTTATGTATTAATTGTTTTTCGAACGAGGATTTATTTTTAATAAACTTTTCTTCTTCTTCCTCGTCTACCGCCACGTTTATATCCATAGATATAATCTGTTTCACACTCATAATCTTTTTTAACCTTTCAGTTGGAGAACACAGTGGAATCGCTTCCTTTGAAAGTCAATCTTTCGTAATTTAGAACAGTGCGTGGTGATCAACTTCTAATCTGCTACTAACTTGTTTTGTTTTAGAGAGAGAGCACTAATTCGTCAAAATGCGGTATACAATCAAGGATCTGCGTGGATTGAACAATAACGCGATACGTCACCGTATAACCTATCTAGACGAGGAGCTGGACGTGGAATCGACTTTGGAAGCTACAAAACCCATAGTATTGAACCAGATCGTCGAGGAGTCAGACCGTTTCCACGGAAATGTGAAATGGTTTTTAGTGTTAAATATTATATTACAAAAATTGATTGTTTTGCCCGAGGAAAGTGAACAAATTTCGAGTACTGTAAACTTTCACAGCTACTCGGCAATATGTGTGAATGTTCGTGAAAATTTAGATGAATTGAGCAAGTACTATGAATTAGCTATTAAGAAAATTTTAAATTCTTTCCGGAATTTTACAAAATTTGGTAGTGGGTGGGTTTTGAGTAGAATACATTCTTTAGATTTAAACATAATTCGGTATAATCCTATGTACACATCCTCATCTTCCTTTGTAGAGACTCCCGATTTTATTGTAAGGAAAAAGTGTGTGATTAACATAAAAAATTTCAATGACGAGAAATGCCTATTGTGGTCAATTCTCGCTTATTTCCATCATCGTCGAGGTACACATATGACTGTTGAATATCTGAGCAAGTTTGCTCACACACTCAACACAAACGGTGTTAACTTCCCAGCCACCATGAGAGATGTTAGGAAAATTGAAATTTTGAATCCCAACATATCGATTAATGTAATTGCGTACGACGATGATGGAAAGAAATTCTATCCCTACAGATGTAGTATATATAGGCAACGCAGACATCAGGTGAATCTTTTGCTTTTAACAACTAAAACCGCACCACATAAATCACATTTTTGCTTGATCAATACCGCGAACGGGAAAAACGGGTTGTCTCGGCTCTTGAGCCATCTTTCAAAACATCATGCCCAAGTACACATATGCGAATTTTGTTTCCATCGTTTCACAACTGACAAAATGGTAAATAGAGATGGAAAACAAAATTTGGAAAGGCATCAAGAGCTTTGTTCAAAGTTCGCGGCGCAAAGAACGGTGCTACCCAAAGAAGGTGATGTAATCAAATTTACAAACTATACTTATACACTTAAACCTAAATATGTAATTTACGCCGATTTTGAATCGTTTATTTTACCAATTAAAAGCGGAGAAGAGGGGGAAGAAGAAGCTGATGCTTCAGACCCTGTTACTAGTAGCTTCACAAAAAAGACACGTGAGCATGTTGCGTGCGGGTATTGCTTTGTAGTGTTAAATATACATGGTGAAATTTGTCATGGACCCATTCTTTATCGCGCGCGAAATGAAAGTGAAAAAATTATTAAAAAATTCGTTGATGATGTAACAGATTTAGGTGAAATGCTTTATAATGATATGAAACGTGAAATACCGATGATTCCATTAAATGAGCGTGAACAACAAGTATTTGATGATGCAAAACAATGTGGTTTATGTGGGAAGGATTTCTTGATTGGTGAGGTGAGATGCAAACACCACTCGCACGAATCAGGCGAATTTATTTGTGCAGCTCACCAAGCCTGTAATTTAAATGCTAAATCACCCGATTTTATTCCATGTTATATACATAATTTCGCAGGGTACGATTCCCATTTTATTGTGCAAGCTTTGGGGAAATGCAAAAGAAAAATACATTGCATCGCCAATTCCTCTGAAAAATTTATGACGATTAGTATTGGTAAAATTAGGTTTTTAGATAGTTTTAAGTTCATGAATGCTTCATTAGATTCACTTGTAAAAAATTTGTCAGAAAGTACTGAATTGGAAACGAAATTTAAAAGGATGCACACTGTATTCAGAACACCTGAACAGCAGCAGCTTTTAATCAAAAAGGGTGTGTATCCATACACTTATTTTGATTGTGCTGAAAAGTTCAATGAAACATGTCTTTCTCCCATAGAAGCATTCCACAATGATTTGAACGATTCACCATTGGATCCTGCTGAATATGAACATGCACAGAAGGTGTGGAAAGCGTGTAATATTTCCTCTCTTGGCGAATATCACGATCTATACCTTCTAACGGATGTTCTGCTTTTGGCCGATGTTTTTGAGGATATGCGCTCATCATTATTCGACAAATATGGATTGGATGCTATCCACTTTCTCTCATTGGCACATTTCTCATGGAATTGCATGCTAAAATACACACAGGTGGAGCTTGGTTTGATTCGGGACATTGATATTCATCTTATGATTGAGGGTGCAGTGAGAGGTGGATTATCGGTCATTCCGCATAGGTTCGCTGAAGCGAACAACCCATATATGTCGAATTATGATGAGAGTAAACCTACTAATTACCTTGTTTACCTGGATGCTAACAATTTATATGGATACGCAATGTGTGAACCTCTCCCGAGCGGAAATTTTAAATTTTTGAATGAGAATGAAATCGCACAAGTAGATTTTTTAAACTTGAGTGCCGATTCAGAAATTGGCTACATTCTGGAGGTTGATATGCAGTATCCACAATACTTACACGATTCTCACAATCAGTTTCCCCTTGCCCCCACAAAAGAAGCAGCCCCCCTTCACCTGATGTCTGAATATCAAAAACACGATTCACAAAAATCATCAACAAAACTCCTTGCAACACTTTATGATAGAACAAAATATGTAATTCATTATCGCAATCTCCAGCTTTACACTCAGTTGGGTATGCGTTTAACGAAGATTCATAGGGTAATTAGTTTTACACAGTCCCGTTGGCTACAACCTTACATTCAATTCAATACGGAATGTAGGCGAAATGCCAGGAATAAATTTGAAGTTCAGAACTTTAAAAATTTATCGAATATAATATACGGAAAATCTCTCCAGGGTAATCGACACCATTGCACCGTAAATCTCATAACAGATGAGAGAAAATTGGATAAATATGTTTCCAGGCCATTGTGTAAACGCTGGGTGATTTTTGATGAAAATGTAATTGGGGTGTTTTCAAGAAAATCTGAAATATGCTTGAACAAACCAATTTATGCGGGTTTCACCATTTTGGAATTGAGTAAACAGCTAATGTTTGATTTCCACTACAACAAAATTTTGAACATATATCGTCCTGAAAATGTGAATCTATTAATGTCGGATACAGATAGTCTTTTCTATGAAATAAAAACTGAGGATGTGTACCAGGATATTAGGAATAATTTGACGTGGTTTGACACATCTGATTACCCAACCACTCACAAATGTTATAGTCTTGTAAATAAAAAAGTGGTTGGGAAATTTAAAGATGAGACAAATTCAAAAATTATCACACATTTTGCTGGCTTACGGCCCAAAATGTATAGTTTTAAATATGTAGATGATGAGAATGAATTGTATAAAAACGTAGCTAAGGGTGTAAAGAAATCTGTTAAAGATCGCTGTTTAACATATGATTTGTACAAAAAATGTTTATTCGAAAGAAGCACACATTACGAGAGGTTCAATATGATAAGGAGCTATTGTCATAAAGTATATCAGATTGCATGTGCAAAAACAGCGCTCTCATGCTATGATGATAAAAGATACATCATGCCCAATTCGGTTGACACCTTGGCATGGGGTCATTATAGAATCCCCCAAGTTGAAGAAGGAGAAGAAAAAGGAGAGGAAGAAGAAGAAGAAGTAGTAGAAGAAGAACCTTCCTCTCAAAGTGTGAGGCGGTGAGTGAGGAGAGGAGAAGTGAGGCGTGCTGCTTCACAAAAAGAGGGTGACTAAAAATAGATTACCCACGCGACGCGTGGACGCGTGCCGAGGCAGTTGAGATATATCACACGTGTGTGATGTCGACAAAAATGAATGAAATTAGACATAGATTAGCACAAGAATTGCATTCTGTGCCAAGAGTACATTTTAATAGGAGAAAATATGAGATTAAAAGTGAGGTGGATCTGCTTCAGGCAGATTTAATTGATATGAGCTCGCTGGCGAGAGATAATTCAAATTTTACTTTTATTTTAGCTGTAATTAACTGTTTTTCTAAATATGCTTATTGTGTGCCAATAAAATCCAAAAGTGCCGGCTCTGTGTATGCTGCACTTGAACCAATTATTCGTAAAAATAAAAATGTTAAATTTTTTCAGACAGACCAAGGTACCGAATTTTTTAATACAAAAGTAAAAGCATTATTGGATAGGTATAATATTAAACATTACCATGTTTTTAGTGAGAAAAAAGCTGCAATAGTCGAACGTTTTATTAGAACTATTAAATCAAAAATCTATAAATATTTAACGCAGCATGGAACAAAACGATGGGTGGGAGCATTACCAACAATGGTTAAAGAGTATAATAATGCTTTCCACAGAACAATTCAAATGCGGCCATCTGATGTTCGCAAAAAACATCGAAATCATATAATAGCATCGCTTAATAAGGCGGCCAATGAGAACTTGCGTTTGAAATCTAAACGAATAAAACCGAAATTTAAATTGGGCGATGTTGTACGCATTAGTAAGTACAGACAGGTTTTCGACAAATCGTATAATATTAATTGGAGTGGGGAATTATTTATAATTCATTCAGTCTATCCGACTAAGCCACCTACTTACATCTTGCGTGATTTGAAAGGGGAAATAATTTCTGGCCGTTTCTACGAAGAAGAAATGAAAAAAACAAAGCTGGATGAGGAGGAGCAGAAAGTTTATTTAGTAGAGAAAATTATAAGGAAAAATAAAGATAAAATAATGGTTAAATGGTTAGGTTTCAGCGAACCTACATGGATCGAGAGAAAGAATTTACTAGGTTAAGAACTGTATTGTAAATACCATGTATTATATTGTAAATACTATGTATTATATTGTAAATAAGCGAAATGTTGTATATTGGAAAAGAACTGAAAAATATTATCAATAAATTGATATAATATGTTGAAGCATGTGTTTTATTCAGTTATCCATTGACTATCATAGTGATACAATGGTAAAGGATACGACCATACCCATCATCAATTTTGATGAGGTTATTACAGGTAAACCGAACATTGACAAGAGTAAAAATGGTAGTTTATTACCGCATAATGCACGCATTATCCTGATTGGAAGATCCAACAGTGGTAAGACAAATACGTTATTGAATTTGATTTTCAATAAAAACGGATTGAAATTTAAACATTTATACTTATTTAGTAATTCTTTGTACCAGGATAAATATGAATTTTTGAAAAAGGTGTTTTCAAAGATAAAATGTGTTACTTTTCATTTATCAGACAATACTGATATGATAAAGCATCCCAACAAAGTTGAGAGAAACTCTCTTGTCATTTTTGATGATTTACAATTAAGCAATGTACCTCAAATTCGTAATTACTTTACAATGGGTAGACATCGCGAAATTGACACAGCCTACTTGGTACAAAGTTACGGATCTATTAAAAAACATCACATCCGAGATAACGCAAACATGCTAATTATTTTTAAACTTGATCAATTAAATTTGAAATTAATTTATAGGGATTTTGTAGGGGAAGATATGAGTTTCAGTGAGTTTAGAAAACTATGTTGGGAGGTGTGGTCAAAAGGTGCTCACAAATTTGTTTCTATTTTTACTGAATGTAAGGCTGAAAATGGAAGATACAGAGAGCAATTGGATAAATTCATAAAGATTCCTTTGCAATGAGGTAACTTCGGTGTTTGCACGTTTTTTGTTCATTCAACGTCGCGGCATTAATGGAGAAAGTTAATATGCGTAAGAAACGCGGTCGTGCTGCTCCTACCGCAGCATCATCTGTTGGGGAGAGAAGCAGTTTAATAGATAGAATAAAAAAATTGAGAAAAACTATTATTGAAAAACACAGAAATTTATTGGGTTTTCAAACACAGAGTGAGGAATTTAATCGTAAAAGGTTGGAACCAATAATTACTCCATTAATTGAACTCAAAAAGAGCACAATCTCTGCCAATGAAACAGTAAAGCGCGAAAAAGAACACAAGGTTGAACCGCTGGTAAGGGAGAAGGAGAAGGAGGAGGAGGAGGAGGTGGAGGTGGAGGAGAAGGAGGATGGGGAGGAAGATGTAAATATTTCTGCTAATGATAAATCTGCTTTCTTTGATTCGACTTTGAATATTACTAACCGTCGCACTCGAATAGAAGAAATTTTAGACAACTATTTAGGTGTGTTTCATAACGAGAAATTAGATAATTCTATTCCTTACGGTATACGTTTTGATCATAAACAAAATTTATATTTTATCGGCGATGAGCCCGTAAGTTTTGATGATGTTTTTATAACTGTCGGCGAACAAAGGTTTAGAATGACTCATGGTTTGTTGGAGCTATTGTTTAACAGTAGACCAAATTCAAATCTCTACAATAACAAAGATTTGGCGAAATATAAAAAAATATTATCACTGACATCTGTACATATTAATAACCAGGGTTACGTAATTCGCAATTCTGGTAAAAAATCTCAAATTATACAGAAACTTTTTCCACCCAAAAAACGTTCAAAGTATGGGAAAGGATTATTGAATTTTGTTAGAAATAAATCACGTGATAGAAACTACATATTCTGGGATGATGTTAACGAACTAGTCGAACGGTTATTTATTTTAATGGGTTCAAAAAATGCAGGAAATTCAGCTCACGATATTGAAATCGATTCGATATTACAAGAACTGCGAGAAGCTAGCTTTATACAGTAAAAAAGCGAGGACAGGCCGTGTTGGCAGGAAGCTGTTCGGTAGAGCGAAAGAGGAGAGAAAGAAATATGAGAGAGATGAGGCTGGGTGAAACCGGCTGTTGCGAAAGAGGAGGTTAGAAGGAATGCGGTGAGGGCGCCTCCTCACCCCTCTGCGAAACATCGTGTAAAGTGAGAATAGCCGACTAAAGACATGAGCTGGGGTGGTGACGTCGGTGCTGCCAGCGCGAGTCATCTTGACAAGCAACACAAATCGGAACCTCTCCGCTAAAGCGGGTGTACCGAGGTGTTGATAATTAATTTCGACATTCGAACAATGAACACCGATCGATTCGGTAGGATGCATACAGTGCATGCGAAGCAATTAGAGGAGTTAAAAAAATTAGTAGCGAATTTTGACAAGTTGAAATTTGAATTGAGTGAGTTGAAGAAGGATGTTTTAACTAGAACAGAATTTAACAATGAAAGAAGCCAACTTGTGTCGTTTGAAAATCTCAATAGTGGATTAAGTATAATTAACAATGTGTTGGAAAAACGCATGCATGATTTAGAACAGGTTGTTTTAACTAGGAGAGAATTTGAGCAGGAGAAGGCTAGTGTGCTGGTGAGTAGACATACCCTCAATAATGAGATGAAAATTATTAGCAAAGAGGCAGAGGCAGAAAGAGATAAACTACTCACTCGAGATGAATTCAATAGGGAAAATTTACTCACTAAAAAAGAGTTTATAATTGAAAAAGCAGGATTCATCTCATATGAACAACTTAACACAGCTGTAAAAATATCACAGGACCTATTAATGGATTATGTGCATAATAATCGAGATTTCAAGAGGCATTTAAATGATCTGATGTATAGATATGCCTATTATTTGATAGAAAAATGTGTAATGGCTGCCAGAACGTTTGATTATAAAGAGTTGGAGGGACGAGGACTATTGCCAGAACATACTGTCAGCGAATTTCTTCGGCTTATTGGGATGGATGAGCCGACGATAAAATATGATAGTAGTTTGTTTTTACCTCCTCAACAAGAACGCCTATTACAACGCTATCAATCTAGGAATCGGGGAGTGTAGAAGCATTCTATTTCTGTGTACAGCCCCCCACCTGCTAGGCACGTGTTGCGACCGTTAAATTCTAAGGTTAATGACCTGAGAGCACGTCTCTCTCACACACACACACACACACACATAAAACTTGTGCACGTGTTCTGCTTTTAAACGTTATGAAATAGTTTTTCACAGCAGGGGGCGGAAGTGTTATTAATAGCTAAATCGATGGGTGGAGGGGCAGGGGGGTATATTAACACTGCACGTGCGAAAGAGAGAGAGGGCTTTGAGAATCACAGCAGGTGGTGGCAAGTGTGCAGATGCAATTAATAGCTAAAGCGGGGGGCGGGGGGTTACGGATAAGAGCAAATATAGATATAGTAATTGCAAGCAGGTATATATAGATATACAATTGCAAGCATGTATATATAGATATAAAGCTGTATGTTCTATATTTATTGGGAACCTTCTGTGAGAGGTGGGGTCAGGGGGGATAGGTCCTCTCTCATTGGTGCTTGCGGGGGGTCCCCCTTTAATCTATTGGGAATAAAGTGGGGGCACATAGGGAAGGGGGTATGTGACCTTAAAAACAAAATGGCTGACTGCGACAGGGGGAAGGGGTGGGCGTTTACAAAATGTCTGAGCAGGGGGAGGGGGGAAGGGGGGTGGCCACGCCCCCCTGTCTTCTGATTGGTCGCATCAGAAGTCCCCTTATTACCTACTCTACTCTTCTTACCATACTCCTTCTCCATTACCTCCTACCTCTTGTTCCACTTCTCCTCCCTTCTTCTATATTCAATCATCTCCTCCTTCTCCATCTCCTTCTTCATCATCTTCTCCAACCTTCTTCTTCTTCTCTACCTGTTCCTTCTGCATCATTTCCCCCTTCTCCTTGTTCTCCTCATGGATGTTATTGAGAAGTGCATAAACCTCAAGAATTCGTGCCTGTGTTCAGCCACAATCAGAATACAGGCTGACTCCTAAATCCAGCAAACACTCTAACGAGATACAGGTCTGTTCTCAGTTTCCAAAGTTCGTTGACGTATTTTGCCATCCTCAGCAATATCAAAATATTTTCGTTCCTATTTGCTACGTGTCCAAGTGCCGTATTAATGAACGTTTCTTCAGTTCATCTTGACTTAAGGGACTCTTGAAATGTAAACTATTTATTCCAAGATTCCCTCGAGTCGAGAGACATCGATGGAACGTTCATGAATGCGGACATTAAAAGCCCAGCTGTGTTATCACAGTAGTTTTGGAAAATATGTTTGTTCAAAGATTGATTTTTGAGAATCAGATCATAAACTTACAAAAAGAGGAAGAAGAAGAAGAAGAAGAAGAAGAAGAAGAAGAAGAGAAGAAAACTAAATATAGGTGGAAGGCATAGAAAAATTAGGATGAAAGAAAAGAAAGAAGAAGAAGTAGAGAAGAAAACGAATTACAAGGGGAAGGCATAGAGGAATTATGTTGAAAAAAAGAAGAAGAAGAAGAAATATAAGAGAAGAAAACTAAGAGCAGAGAAAAACACAAAAGGATTAGGGTGAAAGAAAAAAGAAAAAGAGAAGAAAACTAAGAGTTGGGGGAAGGCATAGAAGAATTAGGTTGGGAGAAAAAGGAAGAAGGAAAAGAGAAGAACTAATAACAGGGAGTAAGAAAAGAAGAATCAGAGAAGAAAACGAATTACAAGGGGAAGGCATAGAGGAATTATGTTGAAAAAAAGAAGAAGAAGAAGAAATATAAGAGAAGAAAACTAAGAGTAGGGAAAAACACAAAAGAATTAGTGTGAAAGAAAAAAGAAAAAGAAGAAAAAGAGAAGAAAACCAAGAGCAGGGGGAAAGCATAGAAGAATTAGATTGGGAGAAAAAGAAAGAAAAAGAGAAGAAAACTAAGAACAGGAGGAAGACATAGAAGAATTAGGATAAAAGAAAAAGGAAGAAGGAAAAGAGAAGAAACTAAGAACAGGGAGTAAGAAAAGAAGAATCAGAGAAGAAAACGAATTACAAGGGGAAGGCATAGAGGAATTATGTTGAAAAAAAGAAGATGAAGAAGAAATATAAGAGAAGAAAACTAAGAGCAGGGAAAAACACAAAAAAATTAGGGTGAAAGAAAAAGGAAAAAGAGAAGAAAACCAAGAGCAGGGGGAAAGCATAGAAGAATTAGGTTGGGAGAAAAAGAAAGAAGAAGAGAAGACAACTAAGAGCAGGGGGAAGACATAGAAGAATTAGGATGAAAGAAAAAGGAAGAAGGAAAAGAGAAGAAACAAAGAACAGGGAGTAAGAAAAGGAGAAAAAGAAAAGCAAATGTAGAACAAGTAGGGGACAAAGAAGTAGGTGAAAACGAAAATGGAAGTGAGAGGTGAAGATGATGGAGAGCAAGGAGAAGAAGAAAATAAATAGAAGTAGAAGGTGATGGAAAAGAGGATGAGAAAGAAGATGAAGAAGGAGTAGAAGAAAAAAAAAGAACTAAAAGAGTGAATGAAAATAGAACGATTCCCGAATTTAATTTAGTCATGACCTTCACCAAATAAATAGAGATTCTACCATTGATTACAGCATTCTTCCCCCTTCACTCCTTCCCGCTCACCCTTACACTCCCATTCACTCTCTCTTTCTTTCCTCCTTCTCTCCCTCACACAGTCCTATCCGAATTCCCTTTGTTACATTATTCGTCTTCTCTGTTGCGCATCTTCATTTGAAAGTCTAATGAGCGGTTCTTCTCTTAACATTGGAAGGGTGGGAGTGAGGAAGAGAAGAAAAGGAGGTGTGAGGAGGAAGAAGGATAAAGGACAAAGTAAAGGGGTAGTGATTTCAATTTAAATATGTATGCCAGAAGAGATCTCAGACTGGAAGATAGTGGAGTGGCCTTACTTTCGAGCGCTGCTTGCACAACTTGATTTTTCAATTAATATTCTTCCCTCCTTCTCCTCTACCTCCTTATCCTCCTCCTCCTCCCCCTCCTCCTTCTCCTCCACCTTCTCCTTCTTCTCCTCCTCTTCCTCCTTCTTCTCATACACCACCTCCTCATCATCCTCCTCCTCGAGCACTGTTTAATCAGCATTTCTTCATCTTTTCATTATTCAAAATCGTATCTTTCCTACACACTTTCTTTGTCTTTACATCAGCTCCTCTCTGTGTGGCACTGCTTGCTTTCTTCCAATCTAGATCCAAGAAACTTTATGACCAATCGAACTTTTCATCTTATTTCTAGCTTTTGTTGTAGAAGGCGTCATTCAGTGTAGAAACAAAGGAATAAAGAGAAATGGAGAGAATCGGGTAAAAGAGAGAAGATGGTTGAGAAAAAGAAAGAAGAAGGAGATGAGAAAGAAGAAGAGGGAGAAGAAAATCAAGGAGGAGGAAAAGAAAAAGAAGAATATTTTATTGTAGTGACGAAGGTGATATTGTGGAAGATATCCATAATGAATAACAATGCTTAACAATGAATACTGTTCTGGCTCTCAGCCACTCACTGACCTTCAATGAAGGTCAGCCTATCAGATGCACTTTCTCCCTCAGTCAATAGTATCATTCTGTGTTTAGTATATATTAAGCTACTCTGTTCTTCAGTTTTAGTTTGAGATTTTACCCGTAAGGGTCTCCCCACCACGAAAAGCCATACGAATTTACTTTACTTTTACTTAGTTTGAGATTTATAATGGTGTAACAACCGAAATTAGTACCTCACTGTTTTCAATAAATGGGGTTGTGACAACTTCGTCTTAATATTTATTACGCTTTTTACTACTCAGCCGTCGGTTCGGAATCTACCTGAAAGTCTATTTCCACCATGTTCCCCATAACATGGCTCAAACGGCGAGGTGGAACTATCCGTAAGGGTTTCCCCACCAATAAAAGCCTATTGTTATTGCTCTACGCAATTAGGGTCGTATTTACGAACGATCCTCCAGTCTATCTTGACTCGAAGGACTTTCGAAGTGTTTAGGTACTTCAAGAGTCCCTTGAGTCAATATACACTGAGGCCCGTATTTATGAACGTTTTTTTAGTGCCTTGACTCAAGGCTGTCTTCAAATGCATCTATTTTACATGCATTCCCCAAATAACATCCCAAACGACCTCATCAATCAACAAGTAACTAAATATATTCCATTAAATGTAAAAAACTGGATAACCCAAAAATATTATTTTGATATCAATGTAGTATAGATAACATTGTCCTACACTCGAGCCACAATATCAATATTCACGTACATTTTTCTATAAACATTGTTCATGGTAGTTTTATTTTGTTAGAACGAATTAGGCCTACATCTTCGGGTTCAGAATCATTCCTGATTGATGCTCCTACTGGCGGACAAGTTTCTACTTATGCCAGTAGTCTTCCACTATTTGTTGATTTTAGGAGTGTTGAAGTGTTTTGTTTAGTTTAGAAAATGATTTTTATTTGATGTTTTAAGAATATTTTAATTTGGGAATGCTGAAATTTCAAATAGATAAATAAATGTTTATATATATCTGTATTTGAATTTGAATATTTGTAATGTTTATTTCAATTTTTGGATAAGAATATTTTAATTTCTATCTTCAGTGCATTATGTTTGGTGTTGTTTTTTGTGGAAATAAATTTGAATTTGAATTTCAAGAGTCCCTCGAGTCAAGAGAGACTGAAGAACGTTCATTAATGCGATCCCCAGTGTTGCAACTGCTCACATCATTAGAAAAGGCCTAAAGTGACAAAAATAATTTGAAAAAATGTGTACTGTAAACAACCCAAATTGAAACACCCTCAAAAACATGATCAAAGGAACCTCATCTCTTCATCTGATTATACACTGCCATGTTTGCCATGATACTCTATATACAGGGTGATGAGAGACTAATTGAAAGACAGTGTACGTCTTATAAGATGCGGTACAGTTGACGTTTTTGCCCGCGTTTAAGATGCGAGGGAAGGAAAGATCAGAGTAAGAAATATTCAAAGAAAGATGTGAATGGGGGGGTTAATCACCCTTGCTAATGACGCTCTACCCTTTGTAGGGGGGGGGGGGAGGAATTGAATTAAGGGGTCCAAAACACGGTGAGGGGGTGTCAAATTAAGGGGGTCCCAACACTCCTCCACTTCATTTGTGTGCAAAAGAAACACGGTTTGCATCTAAACACCTACCCCCCCACCACCCCTCCCTCAAGGTCTGCATCTAAACACCTACCCCCCCCCCCCCCACCGGGAACAAAACCACCAAAACTGATGCAAACTATGCTAGAGACTGATATTGAGTTTTCGATTGATGGTGGGGGGAGGATTGAAAGAGAAACTGGAGGGTAAAGAAGAGGAGGAAGGAGAATGTGGAAAGAACATTATGAAGGAGAACTAGAGAGAAGGAAGTTATGCTATAGACAGATATGAAGATTACAATAGGGGCGGGGAAAGGATTGAAGGAGAAACTTGAGGATGAAGAAGAGAGAGAAGGAGGAAGTGGAAAGAAGATGATGAAGCAGGAGAAGAATTAGAGAAAATGAAGTTATGCGAGAGACAGATGTGGAGATGATGATGATAAGGGAAATAGAAGGGAAACTGAATTATAAAGAAGAGGGTGGAGAAGAAATGAAGGGAAGAGGATGAAGCAGAAGAAAAAGAACAGAGAAAAGCTATGTTAGAGACAGATAAGGAGATGATGATGATGGAATGGAAAGAAAAGCTGCGGATGAAGAAGAGGGAACAGAAAAGATAGTTAAGAGAATGAAAAGGAGGAGATGAAGCAAAAGGAGGGAGTGGAATTAGTTGGAGTAGAACGATAACCAGAAACGGAATAAAGGAGGAAGAACGAGATGAAGAAGGATAAAAAAAAGGAGAAGTAGTAGAGGAAGGACTAGAGGAGAAAAGGGCATAGAATAAGAAGGAAAAGCAGTCGGAGAAGAAGAGGAAGAATTAGTACAAAAAAGGAAATTAAAAGAAAAGATGAATCAATAAATTTATTTCCACAAAGCTCATATATCTATGAACATTACAAAAAGAAATCCTTAACATAAAATTATATCAGCACTGAAAATTTATGAAATTTATATCTACTGAGAAATAAATCATTCACAAATACTTCAAAGTTAAATTAGTACAAAATTTCAAACATTATATCACTATGAAATAATTAAAATCACAAATTTTATAGCATATAAAATTTACATAATTCATAACATTACAAAAAAGCAAATCATTAATGATAGTTGCAAAGTTACATCATTAATAATTACATCATTTAAGAAAAATAATTTCACGACAAAAGAAGTTTGATAGAGATTGACAGTGACGACCGTAGACACTATTTGTTAGTAGAAAAAGAAAAATTAGATGAAGAAAAATAGGAAGAAGAAGAAGAATAAGAGGAACATGAAGCAGAAAAGGAAGATGAAGAAGAAGAAGAAGAAAAAATGGTATAAACTACCTCCCATACAAAACATCTCTAGATAGCGAATTAACTAATGTTCAGGGGTTGATTAGTGTTGCATGTATTAAAAAACACCCTCTTGCAGGGACAGATTTGTTGAAGGGAGGTTGGAGAAAAGTATGATAAAGAACAAACTTCAAAGAAGATTTTCTTATTAGTTACTGGTGTATACCGCCCCCCTCCTTACTATTACTCCCCCCTTCCCTTGAATTTCTTGCTTTCAATAATCTTGTCCCCCCTTATTAGATACTGTGCAGTTCCTCCTTACCATTCATTGAATTCTACCTACTACATGATGAAGGAGGATATAGGGAGAAAGAGAATCAGAAGGAGGAGGAGGAGAAGGAGAACAAAAGGAGGAGGAAAAGGATGTGGAGGAGGAGACAGATGATGAGGGGGAGGATAAACAGGAGGATGTCGAAAAAGAGGAGGAGGTTGTGAAGAAATAGAGGGCGAAGAAAAAAGAAGGAGAGCGAGGAAAAGAAGGAAGAGGAAATGATGGAGGCGGGGAAGAAGAGGAAAAATGAAGGAATGAGAAGAGGGAGTGGAATTAGTAGTAAAGGTGGTGGAAGAGGATGAAGAGGAGGAGGATGAGCTGGAGGATGCGGGAAAACAGGAGGGAAATGAGGAGGAGGAGGAGGCGGAAAAGAAGTAGGACGAAGGGAAAAGGAGTAAAAGAAGGAAAATAGGGAGGAGAAAGAGAAGGAGGAGGAGTCGAAGAAGAAGAAGAAGGTGTGGAATAAGTACTAGAGGAGGAAGATGAGCAGGACAATGTGGAAAAAGAGGAGCTGGAGGAGAAGGAAAAGAAGTAGGAGAATAAAACGAAAGAGGAGGAGGAGGAGGAAATGATGTAGGAAGAGGAGGAGGAGGAGTAGGAGAAGAAGGAA
Source organism: Conomelus anceps (assembly GCA_948455865.1). Lineage (NCBI taxonomy): Eukaryota > Metazoa > Arthropoda > Insecta > Hemiptera > Delphacidae > Conomelus > Conomelus anceps. The sequence continues at coordinate 165,351,570 of OX418216.1, forward strand.
GGAATGAGATGAGAGTGTGGAAAAAGTAGTAGAGGAGGAGGAAGAGGATGCGGAAAAAGAGGAGGAGGAGGAGGAAGAGGAAAGAAGTAGGAGGAGAAGGAGAAAAAGAAGTGGGAGGAGGAAGAGGACGAGAACGAAGACGAAAGAAGGAGGAGGAGGAGAAGGAAGAGTAAAAAAAGTAGGAGGAGGAGAATGGAGAGGAAAGTAGTAGGAGAAGGAGGAAATGATGGAAAAAGAAAAGAAGAGGGGATGTTGAAGAAGAAGAAGGTGGTGTGAAGGAAAATGGTGTGGAAGAAGAACTGAACTGCGCGGAAGAAACGGAGGACGAAGAGGATAGAGAAAGAGAGAAGGAAGAGGAAGTAGAGAAAGAAGAAGGAGAAGGAGAGGAAGTCGAATATGAAGAAGGAGAAGAAGGAGAAGCTTTGTTTATTTTTTATTCAGTCTTTCCTGAATGAATGTAAGCGTAAGTCTAATATTGATTAAACATGAATAAGGTGGAGGTCTAGTCTTTTTTATAATAGTAATAATATTAATCATAATAATAAGACTAATAATAATAATAATAATAGTAGTAATAATAATGTCATAATAATATGTTTTTTACAGGTATGTTGAACTATTGCAGTGAGGAATTCAAGCCAATTACATGGTGAGCAAAATATTATCCATTCCATATTAATTATTCTGTTATCTCAGTGAGGGAGGAAAGTAATGGTGACCTACCTCACTCCTCGTTTGCGTAGTACGCTGTTTGCACCATAACATAATGTTAAGGTCTGAAGAGTCACCTACTGCCTCTTCTGAAGTCTGAACAGTCGAAATCGGCTACGAAACTATACAAATATATACAGACATATTCATTTTTAATGTGTTTAATATAAGTATTCACTTCATGAAAAAGGTAATAATTCTAAATTTATTATATGATATTAAAGTATCAATTGCAAAAAATATAATTACTTTAAGACACGACAATTATTTAAAATAAAGAGACATTTTTCTGATGAATAATAAGACTTGAATTTGTTACACAAATATTAACCTTAAGTAACATGATACCATTCAATCAGGAAATATTTTTCAATTTTTTTTTTTCAACTCTTCTGCCGGCGCAGTAAAAAGAGAAATTAATTATTTTGTAGTGGCGAAGGTGTTATTGTGGAAGATATCTAGAATGAATAATAAGACTTCAAGATGTCAGATCCGCATTAATTTATTGTAAACCGTGAGATACTAGTTTCGGTTTTTAAACCATTATCAATCTCAAACAAACTAGAACTAAATCCCAAAGTAGCTTAATATATACTAAACACGGAATGGTACTATTGGCTGAGGGTGGAAGTTCCTCTCCTAGATTGGCCTACATTGAAGGTCTGTGATTGGCTGAAGGCCCTAACAAGACCTGCCCACTGGTGGAAGAAGCAACAAGCAAAAATAAAAGTCAAAATCAAGAACCGAAAACCGCGAATACATAGAAAATAACAAACAAGAACGATATTTTTATAATTTTTTAAATTCTTGTCTGTTGCTTTCTATGTGTTCACTGGTTTTTCGTTCTTGATTTTGGCACTTATTTTTGCTTATTGCTTCTCCCACCAGTTGGCGAGACTTGTTATGGCGTTCAGCCAATCATACACCTTCAATGAAGGACAGCCTATCAGATACACTATCTCCCTCAGCCAATAGTATCATTCTGTGTTTAGTATATATCAAGCTACTCTGTACTTTGGTTTTAGTTTTTTTGAAGATTGATAATGGTTTAACAACCGAAACTAGTATCTCACGGGTTTCAATAAATGTGGTTGTGACAACTTCGTCTTATCATTTATCCTGGATATCTTCCACAATATCACCTTCGCCATCAGAAGGAAAATTAATGAAGAGAGTCCAGCAGAACAAGTGAAGTTATATTTCAAATCTCCATAAAATCACCTTCGCCACTACAAAGTAATAATTTTATATTTTTACTACGTCAGCAAAAGAGTTGAAAAAATAAATATTGAAGAATATTTCCTGATTGAATGGTATCATGTTACTTAAGGTTAATATTTGTACTTCCAGAGTTTGGAAAAATAATCTCTATACAATTCAATGCACGAATGTCATATCATAAAAATGGAAAGTCTCGTTGGATCCAAACAGAGTGGAATACAATTCAAATATTTGCTGACACTGTAATATAAACAAATATGTTTTTCTCTCAAAATAAAGCCGAAAACTCCAACTGCAACATTGATGATGGAAGGGAAAATTTCGGGGCGGAAAATATTGCAAACTACTCTCATCCCCAGTATTGACAGTCAAAATATTTGATTGCAAAGTATTTGAATAATTTTGGGATTGAAAATCATTCGATTTCAAGTTGAAACATGTGACTGAGGAATGTGAAGGGGTTGAATGCATTGTGGGTTTGAAAAAGAGCAATTCAATAACTTTTCAGATACATTTGAAAAAAATTCGATAACGTTATTGCGTTTGAAGAGGTTTGTTGAAAAACGGTACGGTTTACAACTGATCCATCCCACATCATATGAAATATATATATTTTCCAAAACTGGAACACAATCGCTCTAATGTTTATGTTTATTCACAATTTGAAGAGTTTTTTACTGTGAAAAAGTCAGAGCTACAATAAAGGAAAATTGCTTGAATTTATTTGTTCGTAGGATGAAGCCCTCATGGGTCTGAGACCTGTGCGTGAGTAATGAGTTGGATGATGGTTATTGATGAGTTGAACCTACAGTTTCAGGTGGGTTCCGAACCACAGGGAAGTGATTCATCATGAAATAATTGAGACTTTTTACCTGCCAATCAATCGGTCACCCTTATAAAAGTGTCCAGGAGTTTGTAGCTTATCTCTATCTGATTGAACAGATGCCTGCTACTACTCACCATTACAACTTTTCCTGGGATGATGATGAAGATTGATGAGTTGGACCTACAGTTTTAGGTCCACGGGGAAGTGATTTTACAGCGTATCAAAACGGTCACCCTTACAAAGAGAGCCTAGGAGTTTGAAGCTTATCTTTATATTATTAAACAGATAATTGATACGGCTCTTGGCTATCACCTCCCTCAAATTTTACAATTTTTTCGACCAAAGCTGAGTTGGACCTACAGTTCTAGGTGGATTCCGAACCATAGGAGATTTAATAGTGAGTCTTTTTCTGGCCGATTAAATCGGTCACCCAAGAGGGCCCAGGAGTTCGTAGCTAAGCCCCATCTGACTGGACAGATATTTGCTATCATTCACGGCTCACGGCTATCATTCTTCCTAGAATGATGATGACTGATGAGTTCGACCTACAGTTATAGGTAAATTCTGAACCACCGGGAAGCGATTGACGTGCATGTCGCTGGCCCGGCCATGTCTGAATTTGTAAAAACAAATTATGCCACTATTAAGTACCTATTTCGTACTATTTAGTACCTCCAATAAATATTTTCGTACCTCAACCCTGACCGAGCTATTAACATTCTTGAGTTGCCGGGCCAGCGACATGGTAGCCCGGCCATGTCTGAATTAAAAAAATATATATATGTCAATATTTGGTACTTATTTCGTACTATTTAGTACCTTCAATAGAAATTTTCGTACCTCAAAGGTTGAGGAGATACAACATAAAATGATATAGGTCAATGACCTCTCAGCCCGGCCATTTCTGAATTTGCATAAACAAAATATGTCATTATTAAGGTTATATTTCGTACTATTTAGTACCTCCAATAAAAAAAAAATTACCTCAACCCTAACTGAGCTATCGATTTTTTAAAAATCTCACTAGCCTTGTGAGAAAAAATTCTTTACTCAGTTAGGGATGAAGTACGAAATTTTCTCTTTGGAGGTACTAAATAGTACGAAATTAGTACTAAATATTGGCATAATTTTTTTATACAAATTCCAACATGGCCGGGCCAGCGACATGCTAGCCCGGCCATGTCTGAATTTGCACAAACAAAATATGTCATTATTTAGGATATATTTCGTACTATTTAGTACCTCCAAGAAAAAAAATGTTACCTCAATCCCAACTGAGCTATAATTATTTTTTTAAATTTCACTGGCCTTGTGAAAAAAATCGTTTACTCAGTTAGGGATGAAGTACTAATTTTATTCTTAGAGGTACTAAATAGTACGAAATTGGTACTTAATAATGGCATGATTTTTTTATAGAAATTCCATCATGGCCGGGCCAGTGACATGCACGTGGCATGCATGTCGCTGGCCCGGCCATGTCTGAAATCATACAAACAAATTATGCCACTATCTAGTACCTTTTTCGTACTATTTAGTACCCTCAAAAAAAAATTTAATACCTCAACCGCAACTGAGTAATCGATTTCTCTAGATTATCTGTAGTATGACGTCACAGCCGGCTGCTGTATGTGGTGAGGTGTGTTTGTGTATCCAAGCGGCTCCAATAGAAATTTTCGTACCTTATCCCCAACTGAGAAATCGATTTTTCTAGATCATTCGTAGAATGACGTCACAGCCGGATGCTGTATGTGGTGAGATGTGCGTGTGCGTACCCAAGCTGTTCCCTCCCATTAAAGCAATTATCCTGGAACGTCAACACATTGCCTACAAACTTAGTAGTAAACGAACTTTTGAGATAACTGGTTGCCAGGGATTAGTTCCAATACCTCAATTTCATGAAAATCGTATTGCAATGGTTATTTTTAAATTATAGATTATAATTTCTCTTCAAACTAATACGCTATGATTAGATTCCCTTACCCAGCATATTTCAATTTGTGATATGTAGCAACTTCCTTTCCTTCACCACATCCTTCCTTTTCTGAGTTAATAAGTACTTGGGTATGATTTTTATTTATTCCCTAGAAATGTTATTCCAGCTTCTTTATAAATTTGGTTAAAAATGGAAAGAAATATCGAATTTTCAAATGATTTTGAGACTTGTTTATTAATAATTAATTATCTATCAACTGACAGAAATAACTACAAAAGTCCTGCAAAAATTCGACAAATTTGAGCTGGTAGCTCAAATCGTTTAATGAATCTATTGAGTACTCATGAGAAGAGATTATGTAGCCTATACATAACAGTTCTTGAAAAAGGTGAGCAATCAAAATTTAGGCAATCTAGCGACAAAGACTTTTGTTTTATAGGAGCAGTTGATAGCTATTTCCGTTGAAGAAGGAAATACAGGTAATTCAGCTATCATATTTCAATTGGAAGTGTGAAAACCACTGCAAAATAAAATTTATGGCTTCAGTTCGGAAATTCAAGTGGATTTAAATTGGGATATAAAAGAGAGTTATGATTCAAACCTCAGAACTCGAAATTCTTGAAGTGTAATGAAATATAACTCGCAGATATAAGAATATGATTTCAACATTAGAGCCTCCTTAGCCTTTGTTAGACGACCAAATACCATCATTTTGTCGATTGAAATGCTTAGTGTATTTTCAGCATTTCATACAACAAGCTTTTTAGTTTAACAAAAACACGAATGTTGAAATTTGAAAGAATAATTTATTCATAATTGATATTGTTTTTTGACAATTACAGGTAGGAGTTATTCAGGAAGATATATCCTAACAGTTTTTTATTCAAGAATGGTTCTGCTAACCAATCAGAGGTTTGAGTAGAAACATAAAAGTATATTTTTTAAAGAAAATAATAAGAACTTCTCTTAATTAATTTTTTGTTGTAAATTGAACGACTTTCAGTCAGTTTTAGATTGTGATTTTTCTATAATTCTTCTAACCAACAAACGAACATCGCTATCTAGGATGCCTTGAAGATGAATTTCAATAACTCGAAAACGTTTGGCCAAGTGTGAGAATATTATTTATGATATATTCACAATCTAAAACTGACTTTAAGTCGTTGAATTCAAAACAAAAGGTTGAACAACGCTGATTGTTATAGAACGAGAAATTGAAGAGCTTTTCTCTTTATTTTGATGAGAGAAATAAGCTAAAGTAGCATAATTTATTTCTTTGAAACAGACGTGTGATAATAATAACGATTATAATATAATATATCATTGTTGTAGATATCCATTTTTCATGAACTGCAGTAGAAATATTCGTATGTATGCACTTGCTGTGCAAAACTGACCTTTTTTGAGTCGAGACGGACGCGTTTCATACTATGTGTCGGCGCTTGGTTGCAGACTGGTCTGTAACGAAGAAGAACGACATAGTTCGAAACGCGTCCGCCTCAACTCTAAAAAGGTCAGTTCTACACAGCAAGTGTATACATATGAATAAAATATAATATAATTATATCATACAGCCTTACTTAAACATATCTTTATGATGTCCAAATTTTCTAATGAGCACATTATTGCAGATAGATTTTTCTATTAAAAGCGATTTTTGATTACGCTTTTAAAAGAAAGCACAATATAATGTTTCAAAACAATCATTGAGTTTCAAACATTTTTTGACACTAAGGATGATACATCTATATAATAATATAAATATAGTACAACCTAACTCTTTGTGGCTTGCACGCACCTTCTGGTAATAAAGAACTATGCATGCGAATGATATCGTTCTGATCAAAGATCATCATGCCATCCAAGCCAAAACTGACTGATTTGCTTATCACCATGCCTTTCAAATTTGTCTAATTGCCAGGTTGTATATTTGTTCATAGCTTATGATCGCATCGCAACATTTCATGGCTGTCTTGGAATGTGAAGATTCGATAATCAATTCAAAATAGCAAAGATGTTAACCTCTCACAGTCGGCACGAGCCACTTTACAAAGAAATGTCTTCGGTCTTTTTTTCTACTGCATTTGGCAGAGAAGGTCATAAATATTCTTTTCAACCGCTACAGAATATAAAAGAAAGGGAGAAGAAACCGTTAAATTGAGGAACTGTGACCAAAGGTTTAGCTAAAGTGAGTAATTATGTGCTTAGGTGTGTGTTTGCTCCCAGTTCCACGAAACACAAAATATATTTTTGTTTTCTACGAGGAATTTGTTTCGTGTCTGAACAAAAAAACCTACCCTTCAACCCTTGAGAAAGCAATTGAGTCCAAAAGAGGAAGGATGAGAGAGAGCGAGACACACACAAATAAAGTGAGTGAGAAACAGAATGAAATGGAGTGTGTCAGAGAGTGATGTGCTTGAGTGGGAAGGAATTAATGCGTCTGAAGTGAGAGAATCCGATGTTTGCGGAGGAAGAGTTGTTTTCTTTCTTTCAAAATGCAGAGAATATGCGACAAACACAGACAGAACCATACTAGATACAATCATATCTATATATTTTTGGCGTTACACCTGTAGCGGTACAATCTTTTGAAACAACGAATATTGTCAAAGGAGCCTGAACTAATCGTTCTGGAATCTGCAGCCCCCTGTATCGTGTCAGCCTAGACTGTCTGAGCATACTTCAAGGCTACGAATAGATTCCCACTTTTTAATAATTTATAATTTCGATCCACATCTTCAGTTTTTCAACTTATTCCACATGAGAAAACTATGTATAAATTTTTCATTTCTTCAGATTAACATTATGCGTCTTTTTAAAGTGAGAATACACTTCACATAGCTCAAACTCTCCAATATTAATACATTCTTTCCTACCTTTACATTCACCCCATCAGAAAATAATTATATTTTCACTTTTACATGACCACACATTTCTCAAGTAAATGAAATATTCATTTTATTTTTCTCACTTCTTCATCGTGATTAATCAATTTCCTTCTTAATTCAACCAACCTCAAGAGCGAATGTAGACATGATGAAGAGTTCCAAATAAATAACACTATTAAAAACTGAAAATATAGTAAAAATTCATTGAAGAATTGTTATTCATAAGGACTCTGTTCACTAAAATGTCCGTATTACATAATCACAATGATTCGAAAACTAAATGAACTAATAAAGGTCCGACGTCCAACTGTCCAATAAGACTTGTCCAGAGCATGCGCTTAATGGTGGAAAGAGAAAAATGAATTTTTCAAAATAGTCTGAATCAATATGACATTTTTCTTGATAGAAAAGTTGAAATATTTGTTTTTCTGCAATTTAAAAATACTTGATTGAAGATAAATGTCTTCTCCTTTTTACCATCAGGTCGAGCCTCCATCTAGGTCATGTTACTTATGAGCATAACGCTTCCACAAAGTAGATGCCCCTTGGTTCAAGTGAGATTCTTACCGATTTGGGACTTAGGAGGTTCAATATCATTTAAATGCTTATTGAAAATATATATAATATTTAAATTTAAATTTAAAACTGCAGAAGTAAGAGATTGGTTGGTAGTTGTTTGGATAAAAACTTCATATTTTAATGCAAATAATTTTAAATGTCTTATAATAACAAATTACTGGGTTAATAATAATTATGTAGACAAAAGTAATTATTGCATGAATCGATCAATCAGAAATGTGATAAACGTTTGAAGATGAAATTTATCAATCAGCTATCTGTAATAAAATTAGTAGGCCCTACTGATGTTTAGTTAATGAGAATAGAAACTTTGCCTTAATGATGGGAAAAAAGTGATTTTTTTGTGAAATACAGACATGAAACCGACAGCAGAAATTGAATCAAGGGTGAGGTCCAATTAATTTTTGTACTCCACAAAAATTCACCTTTCGTCCCATTTCCATCTTCTGCCTAATTGCAGAATACATTTTATGTGATGATCTACATCAATAATTTATACATCCTATATATTATATATCATGTTAGCTTTTTTCCGTGCAAGACACAGTACACTGCGTCTTGCATTTCAATGAAGGCGTGATACCGTAGGATACTATTTTGTTCGATGGTTACCTAATCTAATCCCCGTAATATTATGATAATCACCATTGCGAAATGAAACACATGCTATACAATTATGTATGAAAAGTGGATACCATCATTTATTTCATGGTAAATATTATCAAGTATTGGATGCTCCACTGAGCCAGTATCCTCATGAGGTAAACTGTTCACAGAATCACTAGTGCCATTCACACAATAGTCTTAACGATTAGTCTTACTGTTAATATCATTTTCCTTTGAAAACTATGCAAGCCCTGTTCATAAAAAGTTTGATTCTTTATTAGCATTAAAAATAAGCAAACTGATTTGAACAGTGAATCATCTTATTCATAAATGGATTACCAAATTATAAATGGGACTAACCAATATCTATAGCCTACAGTTTATATGATTATCATCAACAGAGTTATTCAAGAAATATAAATGGGATACCTTAAATCCTGTAGCGCAGCACGGTTTAACCAGCTATTTATAAGGTAAGGTTTGACTGTGAGTGATATATGAAAAGGGAATTGACGCTTAATCAGAGCGATTTACACGAGAAGAAAAATTCTTGAATAATAATTTCAAATGTTCAATTCTAAAATAGGCTACTATTCACTGGAAACGGGAATGCCTGATTCTTTAATAAGTTATATTAGGCTAAAATGCACTAAGATAGTGACAATCCATTCAAATGTAAGGATATCTGTTGTAAAGGTAATTCTCAAGACTGGTTCGCTTTCATTATTGCCATTTTTTGTCCATAAGTCCATAGATATTTATGTGAAACCTGATGTTTACCTGTTTGTGTAATCTGAAAAATAACGTACTTTACGACTCGTTCATCGTCCTACATTTTTGTTTGGGAAATACTGAGGTCCGTTCATGGTCAGTTACAGGTTCTGTTCAGAGTGAGACCGACCTTGTAGCTGAGTAACATCTTAGAAATTAGACACAACCAGGAAACAAGAAAAGATGCTCTTTCTCACACACTGATTTTTCGTTGTGCACTACTTTGAAGTGCGCAACTTTTGGGCAAGCATTTTCTACCGGGTTCATTCCTATAAGCCCTTAATCATAAAACCCCAGATCCATCCCTGGTCGAAATGTTGATGGATACAGAGCTGGAGACAACCGACCTCCGTTATGTAACGGGTCAGGTAGGCAGGTAGGAACGGTATTTCTATTCAACAGATCGTTGTCATTGAACGATGCTTTCGTGGAAATACTAGTTCTTTACTGTAGTTGAACAAATTGAGATTTCTCTATAATTTCTTCTTCTACAACACTCCCGATAAGACAGAATAATTCTTGGATTTCTTGTTCCATAACGATCTGCGTTGTTAACATTAACCTTTTATTGTAAATTCAACGACTTGCAGTCAATGTTAATTCACCTTTGAAGATGAGTCTTCATGACTTGGAAACGTTTGGCCTACGTGAGTAAAATATTATTTATTCTCAATTGACTGCAACTTTGTTGAATTCACAAAAAAGATAACTCAATAATTATCAAAGGCTTCAAAGTTTATAAATGCCAGTATAGACTGATAGAAAGATAAAAGATAGGCAACGAGTATGTCTGGGAGAGTGTGAGTGAATATCTTTTCTTGGATTGCTCGAGAGTTGCGCACGCGAAAATAGTGCATAATAAGAAAATCACCTAAGTAGTGCAAACATCGGGTCGAAAAGGGGTTTTCATCTACTTGGAAAAGCCATCTTGAAAAAAGACAGCCCGAATGATCTATGGTATAATTTGAATAGTATGATAGCATTTGCTCTGAACCGAGTCGAACTTACCAGCTGTAATAAATAATTAATTGATGCTGATGCCAATAATTATTACAGTACTGTGATATTGGTGTTTTATGATGAATCTATAAAGAAGATACACATGGAATTAATCATTTTAAATTCTTGGAAATCCTGAAAAGTGTTTCTGTTTCATCGGTTGTAGAGAGCAGTCAGGAAATAAGATTGGGTTTTTATATTTGAACGCAGTCTATTCAGTAATTGCATTATTTAATCTGTATCCTCAGCAGAATAGATAGAGTTCATTGTTGTCCCAGGTACATGACATACGGAAAGAAAGTAAGAAATTTGAGCAAGAGTGCCCCCTTCACAACCATTCGACCGCATGTTTTAACTACTTTCAAGACCACCGTTTAGACTAAAAAAAAATTTTTTTTTGTCTGTGGTGGCATTCTGTTGTCAGTTGACATTAGTTGATGGAAATATTTTCTCCATCTTTTTGCAGCATTATTTTCTTAGTCCGGCTGTTTTTGAAGTTCAGTGAAGTTCTAGTGTTTTTAAATAATGCATTCAAATAATACAAAAAGTATATTTTTGAAAAATATACAGAGAAAATTATACCTGAATTACCATTAAAATTATTTTGTATGAGGTTTTTAAAATAAATCATGGATATTGTCATTGTAATATTTTTAAATGATTGACTCACTGTACATTACGATCATTCGAATAATATTTTCAATTTTGTTTACTTGCAAACGTAATGAGAACTGTTTTTTATTTATTGACTTCTGCCTTTCAAGAGCATTCTAATGTTCATAGCATTCTAATTTCCAACAAAAAAGGATTAGTTTTCTTCAGAGGAATGAGTTTTGACATTCTTGATTGATTATTATTGTATAGTAATTTGTGTAAACTGACGTTGCTGTATTCATATCATTGTTTACAGAAGCATGTAATATATAAAATAATGATTATTACACATAGATTCATCTAACCACTATTATTTCATTTATATTTTACAACCCATTAATTTTTTTTATTAAATGAAAATAGGATTTCTCATGGAATTCCTTCCATGATGGATTGAAAATTTCAATCGTTGATGTATTTGTACTAGTGCTAAAGTAGAAGTAGCATGGAAGTCTCCATATTGATACTTTGTAATTAATTTTCTAAGTATAGAATGAGTGGCATTGAGTATTTCAATGTAACAGGTATGGTATGCTACAACTTCAACTTCAATAATGGCTCTGCTCTTTGCACTAAGGTTCTTTTCCTTCACACATTTTTCAGCTTGTAATGAACTGAGAGGCTATGGCCACGATTTTCCAGATGAAAAATGCATCAGTGCACTTGAAGTTTTTTGTGTGCTCCAATACAACCAAAATTTTATAGATTTGCGAGACATCTGTGCTAGCCAATATCTGTAAATCGGTTACAGTTCCAAGCGTTCATGTCTCATCTCACTGAACAGTAAAATGATCGATGACAGTATGAGACTTGTATCTAATGTTTTTCATGTTGACTTTAACAAAAAAAATAGCAGATTGAGTAGCAAGCTGATGATACTTTAAAAGAAATGTTCTAGAACACTATATTTATTTATTTATTGTGTCAAATTTACAGCGAATGTGAAGGTGCAACAGACCAAAGTCCAAAACTGCTCCTTTCACAAATTTTGAATATGTTACATTGTCCAAAACATTGAGGTTAACACAGACTAAGAATTCAAGATTCGCTAAAAACCTTCACTCGAAAAATAGCAAAATGAATCTTCTCTCTTAACCACTATTAATTTCAAAGTTCACTTGAAACGAAACACTAAAAACAGTTGAAAATAGTTTATAATATTCAATTTTTATAAAGACTTTTGAGCTGAAAAATTTTGCATTTCATGCTAGTCTTCCGGCGTTATTTGCAGAACTGAGAGGAAATCTCAATTTTGGTAGTACCGTACTTATATTTGTGAGAAAATTTCTCCAAACATGAAACACGCATAAAGTCTTCAACCCGGTCTAGACTCCCACATTACACAAAGTTTTAAACAATTCACACCACCGTTTCAGAACCTGTATAATCAAGGTTTACAGAAAAGTTGCCCTAATCTAATAATTAATTTTGTTCAATTGACATAGATTTTTTCATTCAATTCCGATATAAAAATATACAGTACTTACAATACAAATAATGCCCCACAATTATTTTCTCAATTCATTGTAGTAACACATTTTAATATAAATGAGTTCTATTTCAGTATCTTGAAAAATGGATGGAAAGTTGTCAGAGATAGGTCCAATATTTGTTATAGGGATGCTTTTCAAGAATGTTATGGAAGTTATACTTGAAAAATCCACAAAATAAAGTTAGTTATAGTTATAGTCACCTTTTGTACTTTATTGGAATCAGTTACATTACCGATCTAAAATTGGGAAATAGCTTGTACAATTCATGGTATTGCTATGAAATGCTAGGAAGAAGAAAGAAGTATAATAATTATCTGCCTGTGTCAATAAGTCTTACTGTCAAACAATGCAATACAAAATACAACGAAATAATCTCAGCATTAAAGTAGGAAATGAAAATGAGAAAATATTCTGATATTTACACTTCACATTGTTCACTGATAGGGTCTGTGAACTCATTCTTGGCAATGTGCAGAAACACGATTTGGTAGTGCTGACATGTGGCACAAAATAAGTATAATTTTAACAACTATTTTGTTTGGCTATACACACATCATAAAATCCTGAGAAATAAATTAAACCAATAAATATATTAAGTATCGAAATTTACTACTCAATAAATATAATAACGTTATAACTCAATTAGGCTAATCATATTCAAATTTGAAAATAAATTAGTCTACTTTTTAGTTCATTTACTATACTGTGTATTTGTTCAAAAGCATTTAAAATGTTGAGAGTTACAGATGTAATAATGCTTTTGCTCAATGTGATATTTCTATTCAATTTTATTTTAAATTGAGATTTATTTTAATCAGAAAACCTTTTACTGAATCAGAAACTATTTTCTATAACCATTATGTTACTGGGTGTATCTCTATTGTACAGGTATGTTTGTTCAAAAAATTTATAGACTATCATACGTGATTCTTTGGAAATAAAGGTATAGTATCATTACAAAAATAACTAAAATTATTCTAACTCAAGAAGATTACATTGAACATCAGATCATAATGACTTGATAGAATTTCTCTATTATTTTTTCGGATTACTGACTTTACATTCAATCTTTTTTCATATGTAACTCAAATTTAACTGATGGATTAAGGAAATTAGAGTGGATATGAATGAGCTAGGAGTAGTAACCCTGGGCAATTGGAAAAATTAAACAAATTATAGAAATATATATAAGTAGGATTCAATCCTACAATAGACAAGGACCATGGAGGGGGGGGGGAAGACTCCCTGCCATCATGCAAACAACAAGCCATACAAAAGATATTTACAGCCGAGGAACGACAAAGGAGATCAGAACGAATGTGGCTCTGAAAGAAAATTACAGAGGAAAACAATACACGATTGACTGAAATGGTCCAATGACCGTAAAAGCAAAATAATAATAATTATCATAATAAAGCCATCAAATAATTAAGATTTTTCAATCTTAGTGCACTTTGAAAGACACATATTGCACATATATGCAATTAATATTTAATTTGATTTGCATTGCCTACTCTACGTTTGTCTTGAGCTTCTAAAATGAAACTTCTTTTCTGATAAAGAAAGGTGGGTCACCAGCTGAAAAAAGGTTGGGAAACACTGTTCTATTCTACTCTTTCTGCCGGCGACTTGCCCTAGCCCTAATCGGTCATTTCTTCAGTTTCTCCCCTCTTTCGTTTGTAGGCTACGTGATGACATTCCACAATAATTGGGAATATGGAAGGGAGCCGCTTGGATACACAAACACACCTCACCACATACAGCAGCCGGCTGTGACGTCATACTACAGATAATCTAGAAAAATCGATTACTCAGTTGCGGTTGAGGTATTAAATTTTTTTTTGAGGGTACTAAATAGTACGAAAAAGGTACTAGATAGTGGCATAATTTGTTTGTATGATTTCAGACATGGCCGGGCCAGCGACATGCATGCCACGTGCATGTCACTGGCCCGGTCATGATGGAATTTCTATAAAAAAATCATGCCATTATTAAGTACCAATTTCGTACTATTTAGTACCTCTAAGAATAAAATTAGTACTTCATCCCTAACTGAGTAAACGATTTTTTTCACAAGGCCAGTGAAATTTAAAAAAATAATTATAGCTCAGTTGGGATTGAGGTAACATTTTTTTTCTTGGAGGTACTAAATAGTACGAAATATATCCTAAATAATGACATATTTTGTTTGTGCAAATTCAGACATGGCCGGGCTGAGAGGTCATTGACCTATATCATTTTATGCTGTATCTCCTCAACCTTTGAGGTACGAAAATTTCTATTGAAGGTACTAAATAGTACGAAATAAGTACCAAATATTGACATATATATATTTTTTTAATTCAGACATGGCCGGGCTACCATGTCGCTGGCCCGGCAACTCAAGAATGTTAATAGCTCGGTCAGGGTTGAGGTACGAAAATATTTATTGGAGGTACTAAATAGTACGAAATAGGTACTTAATAGTGGCATAATTTGTTTTTACAAATTCAGACATGGCCGGGCCAGCGACATGCACGTAAGCGATTGTACAGTAGAGAACAGTCTTTTTTGCTGGCCAATCCAATCGGTCACCCTTACAAAGAGGACCCAGGACTTTGTAGCTTATCTTTATATGATTGAACAGTTACCTGCTACGGCTCACTGATATCACTTCCCAATTGGAAGTATAACTTAGGTTTTTAGTGACATTTGTAAACAATTTTTGCAATTAAATGTTACGAAAATGGTAAAAATGAAAACGGCTATTGTCAATTCCACTTATTTATTTTTTTCCGGAGGATGAAGCCCACATAGGTCTGAGACCTGTGCGTGGGTAATGAACTGGATGATGGTGATTGATAAGTTGGACCTAAAGTTTTAGGTGAGTTTCGAACCACCGGGAAGTGATTTTACAGCGAGAACAGAGTCTTTTTGCTGGTCAATCCTATCGGTCACCGTTACAAATAGCGCACAGGTGTTTCGTAGCTTATCTCTGATTAAACCGATACCAGCTACGACACGACCGCTTTCGTGGCCTTACTAGTCACATGTTCAACAATGGAATTGACAAATATTAACCCTTTTTTTTTATTATGGAGTTACACGATATCAATCTAAAACCTACTAAATGATTTGATCAAAACCAAACCCAAAACTCTACAAATTTCTGCCCAGCTTACCGAAATTTCGGCCCGTTCCTACAAAGGGGGTCAACAACAAACACAAACTCTGCGGTCACAAAACCCCCACCCTTTTCCCAAAAATATCGCTGGACCAACCCCCTCCCCTTGACCCCAAAAAATTCCCCCAAGGGGAACATCAAAACACCGCGAATATCAGATTCCCAGGCAAGCATTTGTCATGGAAGCATCTATTCCAATAATTCTGCCAACCACATAGGCCTAACCACATATGGGTTCACCAATTCTCCCTCACTCGGTCGCTCTCGCTTCCTCTCTTTTTCTCTCTCGTTCTCCTCTCGCTCATTTTTCCTCCCTCCCACTCACTCTCTAAAACTCGTCTCTCTTTCACACGCTCTCTCACTCCTCTCTCTCGCTTCTTTTCACAGTCTCTTTCTCCATTCCTCTCTCTCTCTCCATTCCTCTCTCTCTCTCTCTCCATTCCTCTCTCTCTCTTTTCTCATTTCTCACTCACTCTTTTTCTCTCTCTCTCTCTCTCTCACTCACTCTCTTTCTCTTTCTCTTTCACTCGCTCTGTCATTTTGTTGCATGGTTGCTGCATTGATCCATCTCATTGTCTATCATATATGTTGTATAATTTGAATCATCTCACTTATATTTTAATTTATAATCATTATACTGTTATCCTTTATATTATTTATTATGCATTATGCTGTTTTGGTATACAGTAGTTCGTTTTAGTTTTTGTCTGTATCTACATAAGCTTGGTTTCAATGTAATTATTTAGTTGTTATAATTTTCAAGACACACATGTTACCATAGCTCTATTTTTGTTATGTTTTTTTTTTCATTTTTTAAACAATCGCATCCATCATTTCTACTGTACTATAAAATATATATTTGTTGCAATTATAATCTTTTCTAACCAAACTATTCAACCATTATGTTTACTTTTCAAAAAGAACTGTACTTCACTTCAACTAGGGGATTAGATTAGATTAGATTAGATTTCTTTATTCATGTAAGTTTACAAATTTCGTATAATATGATTAGTTAAAACAAAATTGTCAACATCACATAGATATAGACTTAGATTATAATTTTTATAGTGCTAGAAATTATTTACAATGATGATTGTATGTTATTAATGATATAAGCTCTAATAGTGATGACAATCTAAGTGATGCAATTACATGAAATGGCGAAGTTTGGACAAAGGTTCGTCCATTCTTGACACTTAACCAGTCTGAGATCTGAGAGTTGCTAATAGTAATAATACTTTTATCTTTCATATACATTGTGAATTTACACAAATAAAGTCATCTGATTCTGAATCTGTGTTGCAAAACAACCAATCATTCGGCTCACAGCTTACAGCATAGTAGTAGACTAAGCCAGATCTGTCATACATGGACATAGCGGGCCGCTTGGCGCAGTTGGTTGGGGCGTCGCAACTTCAGCTTGCTGTCGTCCAAGTGGTCGTGGGTTCGAATCCCGCTCCACCGTCAGGCATTTATATGTAATCATTCACCTCATTACCCACGCACAAGTCACGGACTCATGTGGGCATCATCAGCAATAAACAAAAATATATATATATAGCCTGAGGACCATCACCATCCTCTCCTCACCTCACTACCATCACTGCCCACATCTGACATGCAACCGGAATTCAATTACATTAATTTACGTAATTATTATGGTTTTGTGATTCAATGTTAGGCGAATCATTATTATTTTGTAATTCAAATAGTATTTTATCTAACACCATGTCATAATGTATACATTACAGTTTCACAATTGATGCCAAAACAGCTGTCTTTTCGAAATGCTTTTTGGAACCCGTTGCATAATGAGCTCATTATAGTACAGGTTCTACATTATAACACGGGTTCTGGACCAATCAGAAGCATTTTTGATGGAATCAATATCGTAATTCAATATTGTGAAACTATCAGCTGATTTGATCAAATTGCTAACTAAGCTGCTAACCTAACAATCTACTATAACTTTTCGTATTTGAGATGAGAGGTTATAGGTATCTCTGACAGTCACAGGTAAAATGAAATTGTTTTAATTAAATGTATACTAGTGGTCGTAGATAAAATAGTGTATGCAACGATTTTATTTGGCCATTAAAGCACTCGTGAGATATTTATAACACTCGCATTCGCTCGTGTTATAACTTACATCTAACTCGTGCTTTAATAAGGGTCAAAATAAAATCGTTGCATAAACTACTATTATATTGGGGTACGTCATTGTGTCTTCACCCATTATAAAAAAAGGTTGAATTTATTCATAGAATAGAATACAATAAACATTTATTTCTGTAACACAGCATATAATATTACATTGTCTAATGTTACAATTATTATACTGTAGTTTCGACATGAATAACATTTGGACAAACAAATAATCGAACAAAATACTGTCATAAGCAAAAAGCAGGTGTCATAACTGTAACATAAAAAAGCAACTGTCATAAGCAAGTAGCAGGTTGTCTGTATGATGTGCCAGTTCTTTAACGGAATTACTAATAGAAAACATTACTTTGTTTGAAAATATCAGAATTTTAGCAAAAATATAACTAACTACATAGCAGTTAGCTCGAGGGAAGTGATAGCCGTGAGCCGTACAAGGTATCTGTTCAATCAGAGATAAGCTGCGTTCTCGTAGGTCCTGCTTGTAACGGTGACCGATTAGATTGGCCAGCAAAAAAGACACTGCTTTTTCTGCTGTAAAATCACTTCCTGGTGGTTCGGAACCCACCTAAAACTGTAGGTCCAGCTCATCAATCACCATCATCCAACTCATTACCCACGCACAGGTCTCAGACCTATGTGGGCTTCATCCTCAGAAAAAAATTAAAGGTTATAAGTTGAAGTTTATTACAGAAATGATAATGGAGTTTATTAAAAAAGTTGTAATTGAGTTTATTAGAAAAATGGTAGTAAATAGAAATGGAGTTTATTACATAAATGGTAATAAATGTTAATGGAGTATTACAAAAATGGTAGTAAATATAAATGGCGTTTATTACATAAATGGTAATCGAGTTTATTACAATGTTACAGTTGAAGATTGGGCACAACTGCGCTAATGATGACGCGAATTCTAAAACAACCACTCTATGCCCTGCTCTGCATTTGAAATGCTATAGAGCAAGCTGAGGCATGGAGTGTGCAGGTTAGAATAATTAGCATCATCGCTGACGTAGTTTTGTTGAAAATCTACTTTTCTAGAATACGAAGAAGGTGATGAATTAAAGAAGGAGAAAAACAAAGAGGAAATGAAATTCGTCGAAGACGACGAATGAAAGAAGAAAGAAAAGAGGAAGAGGAGGAGGAAAGAGGAAGAATGAAAGAAGAAGAAAGAGAACGAATGGAAGAAGGAAAAGAAGAAGAAAGAGAACTAATGAAAACAGAAAAAGAAGAAGCAAAACAAAGAGGACAAATGAACGAAGAAAAAGAAGAAAAAAGAGGGCAATTGAAAGAAAAAGAAGAAGAAAGACGACAAATGAACGAAGAATAAGAAGAAAAAGAAAAGGGATGAACAAAAGAGGAAAAAGAAGAAAGAGGGCAAAGGGAAAGAGAGAAAGAATATTAAAAGAAAGAAGAAGGAAGAGGACGAATGAAAGAAGAAAACGAAGAAGAAAGAGAACTATAATGAAAACAGAAAAAGAAGAAGCAAAACAAAGAGGACAAATGAAAGAAGAAATAGAACGGTCGAAAGAAGAAGAAGAGGAAAGACGACGGTTGAAAGAAGAAGAAGAAAAGGGGCGAACAAAAGAAGAAAGAGGGCGAAGGAAAAGAGAGAAAGAAGATGAAAAGGAAGAAGAAGATGATGAAGAAGAAGAAGAAGAAGAAGGAAGAGGACGAGTGAAAGAAGAAGAGGAAGAAGTCGAAAATAGTGTTGAAGAAGAAAAAGAAGAAGAAGGAAAGTTGACACAAAAAATAACATTGTGAAAGTGTAAATTACAGGAGGAAGCACACACAAACCTGGTGGGTGAACAGGATTCAAGGATTCAAGGAAAGTCCTTTGATGCCCAAGGATAAAGGACGACCAGATTCCTCGGTTGCTATGCCCCCCCCCCCTTCGGACCCTCTGTAGGGTCCCCTTTGGGGGGGGGGAAGGGTTCGGTTACCTTCCACCTTTGTGTGGCCCCTTCTGCAACTCACCAACCACCTCTAACAACGCCCATGCTGGTGTACTGTAAGGTTTGAACTAACATTGGGAGAGCCTTAGAGAGAGTAAGTGAGAGAGAATGGGAGAGAGACTTCAAATACTAATATGAAATTAAAAGAGAATAGATCAGATGATACTAACAAATTAATATGAAAATGAAATGAATGTTTAAACATTTCTATATTTTATAATAAGCACTAGAGAGACAAAAAAGGGAAAGCAAAAGAGGGAAAGAGAAAGTTTGTGAGAGAGAGAATGAAAGAAAGAAAGGTAGTGTGTGTGAGAGAGAGAAAATACGAGAAAGAGAGCGAGAGATTACTTCTAAAAAGGTAAAATAAATATATCAGATGATATTAACAATTTTAATGATGAAATGCATGGTTAAATATTTCTACCTATTAAAATAAGCACTAGGGAGAGTGATAGAGAAAGACAGTGTGAGTAATAGAGAGAGAGAGAGAGAGAACGAACGAGTGAGAAAGAGAGGGGTTAAAAGAGATATAGTGAGAGAGAGGTAGATAGATGTTTATTAATTCAGTAGGCTTATCGCCTGTGGTGACGTGTACATGTAAAAATAAATTGCAGAGAGAGTATAAGAGAGAGACAGTATGTGAGGGTGAGAGAGTTTTGAAGGGGGAAAAGAGAGTGATAGATATATAATTTATTTGGACTATGCCTTTGGCCTTTGGTGTCATATATATATATATAAAAATACAGAGGGAGTATACAAAAATAAAAAATAAAATATCATTAGATTATCTTTAATTATTCATGAATCAACAAATTTTGCATATGAGTGATTAAAATAGTTATTTGGGCATTAAGAGCGTGAAGCACGACTTTATCGCTCGAGCCAAAACATTTAATTTAATTTTGCAAGAGCGATAAAGAAGCTTCACGCGCGAATTGCATACAATATTTTTCCTAAAACTGCAGTTTTGGATTCCAACACAATAAAAGCTTGTAGTTTGTAACATCACAGACCATGCGCCGATTTGTTTAGCATTCGCCATTGTTGAGGTTATGTGAATTTCACGGATTCTGTGATCCACCAATGAGAAGGCATCAAAATCAAAACAGAAGCGCAAACAAAACAGCTGGCGAGCGTAATAGTATATTACGTTACTAGGCTGGAAATAGTTATTAAAGTATTAAGAGCGTGAAGCGCGACTTTATCGCTCGAGTCAAAACGTTTACTGCGCGACGCACAGCGGAGCGCAGTAATTTTGCGAGAGCGATAAAGAAGCTTCACGCGCGAAATACATACAATATTCTTCCTACAACTGAAGTTCTGGATTCTAACACAATAAAAGTTTGTAGTTTGTAACATCACAGACCGTGCGCGGATTTGGTTAGCGTTCGACTTTTTTGAGCTTATGTGAATTCTACGGATTCCATGATCCACCAATGAGAAGACATCAAAATCAAAACAGAAGCGTAAAGAAAACAGCTGGCGAGCGTTAAGTACTTTACCGCTTGCGGAGCAGTAAAGAGGTATTTTACCATTAGTTTTCAGTACGTAAAGAACTTCTTTACGAGCAGCTGTAGGAAAATAACGTTTCGCCGGTCGAGCATATGATAGTTTATGCACGAGGCGAAAGCCGAGTGCAGAAACGTGAATATGCGAGAACCGGTAAAAGTTTACATCCGTGTAATGTACGATATTTTTTGTTACACTTGATAGAAAGGCATGCTCCAATCAGCTGGATAATATGCGAGAGATTCAAAAGTATTCAAGACAAGTGAATCAGCTGCTTTATTTAGATTCAGAATTTGATGGGCGAATTCCCAGATAAATTTGATGGGCGCATTCCCAGATATAAACCAAAATAATGATAGCCTAGTGCAATCAGCTGGATAATATTAGAGACAGGTATTGAGTCATAGGAAAAGAGTAATGTAATGAGTTGACTATATCTATACATATAATATATATATATATATATATATATATATATATATATATATATATATATATATATATATATATATATATAATATATATATATATATATATGTGTGTGTGAGTCAACGGAAAAATCTTTGCCGCACTCCATATGTTTTTTCCTATCTTATACGGCTATAAGGCCCTATTTGTCAGCTGATTTTTCCGATCTAGTACGGAAATGAGGCACTTTCCATACGTGACAAATCTATGGAAAGTAGCTACTTTCTATAAAGTGTACCAAAAAGTACTTTACCGCTTGCTGAGCAGTAAAGAGGTATTTTAATAGTTATTTATGTATTAAGAGCGTGAAGCGCGACTTTATCGCTCGAGCCAAAAAATTTACTGCGCGACACACAGCGGAGCGCAGTAATTTTGTGAGAGCGATAAAGAAGCTTCACGCGCGAATTGCATACAATATTTTTCCTACAACTGCAGTTCTGGATTACAACACAATTAAAACTTGTAGTTTGTAACATCACAGACCGTGCGCGGATTTGGTTAGCGTGCGCCATTTTGAGGTTATGTGAATTCACGGATTCCGCGATCCACCAATGAGAAGACATCAAAATCAAAACAGAAGCGTAAAGAAAACAGCTGGCGAGTGTAAAGTACTTTACCGCTTGCTGAGCAGTAAAGAGTTATTTTACAATTAGTTTTCAGTACGTAAAGAATGACTTTACGAGCAGTTGTAGGAAAAATTAGTTTTCAGTACGTAAAGAACTACTTTACGAGCAGTTGTAGGAAAACGAAATTATCAGCATCAGCATACAGTATTGAACTCAGAAAATGCTATTTTTATAGTGCAAGATATTATGTACAATGATCTTATTTGTATGATCTTAATGATATTGTGAGCTATGGTGATGACAATCTAAGTGATGCAATTACATGAAATGGCGAAGTTTGGACAAAGATTCGTCTATTTTTGACACTTGAACAGAGATAGATAGATAGATAGATAGAGAGTGAGTGAGCGAGAGAGTGTGAGAGAGAGTGAGAGCGATGGAATGAGTGAGTGTGCGTGTGAGAGGTGGTGTTCAGACACTGAAAAACATAGAGTTATTAGAAGAGTAGGATGGGAGGACCTTCTGAAGCGTACAGCGAGAGCGAGTGAGTTGGTGGGAGAAAGGGTATGAGTGTGTGAGTTTGTGAGAGCGTAAGAGTGGAAAAGAGAGAGAAGGAACGAGAATAGGTGTGGGAGAGAGAGAACGATAAATAGGAAAGTTGGAGAGAAGGAAGGTAGAACCGTTTGAGGCGTAAGAGCAATGGTTTGGGAGGACCATCCCTTTGCATACTGCACTGGTCTGTCACATCTTTGTGGTGTGCACGACAACAAAGCTTTCACAAAATCGGCCAGAGAGAAAAATGTAAAAAGAAGAATAAGAAGGGAAAATAACGAGAAGAAAATGAAGAAAAATGTTAAATAGGCATTGCAATGATGGAAAAATTTTATATGATGATTTTATTTTGTTTTGATGAGCCGATGTTATACTGTACTAGAAAATATGATATAATATAATCTCAAGAACGGCTTCACAATAACCCCTCTACCTAGCTTGGCTAAGAATGGATTTTTTAACTTTTAAGTTGAGATCTTTAAGTGTGGTTCTTAAATTTAATATGAACTTAAAAATTAAGGTTGAAAGATTGATTATACAGAGTGAGTTAACTAGCTGACAAGTCATGTTACAAGCCGACCCACCTGTCCCTACCATATTTATGTAGTGCAAATTATCATATAAGTCAAAATTAGCGTTGTTTGAAGTACATTATTAGTTTTGAATTATTTATCAGGAGTCCGGTCTTTGTTGAGGGAGCTGGGTTGGCTCTTTTAGTGCTACAGCTGCTCGTTGGCTTGTCTGTTCATGAACTTGTAAGTGTAAGTAAGACTTTTTGCCGCCAAGTATGACTTATCCAAGTCGTTCTTAGATGAGAAACGTTCATAAATACGGCCCAAAACCTCTATATATCAATTAAACTATAGTTAAAATTTTGAGAGTCAAATTTTAATCCTGAAAAGAGTAAACACATTAACACTGGATAAGAACACCACTTTAGACAGATTTTTTATTTCATTACACAGAAGCTTATCAACTTTATGCTGCTTTTTTGAACAATTCGGAACTCACGTGATGCTCAAACTGTTCAACATTTTAACTACGAGCATATTAAGTTTAAGCATAGGGAAAAGACATTGCCACACACAAGATAAGACAAACCAAGACTGCATTAGCATAGGGCCCTTGCTTTCTTCCTACAAAACTACTTGTGTTCAAGCCTTTTAGGGGTTTCAGGGGGGAGGGGCCGTGTTAGTGTGTACTTCTACCCCCGAAAATTGTAGTTATCCACCCTCAAAGGAAGTAGATGGCCCTTCTGGACGATTTCCCTTCGTAGGGCCAAATAGGGAGTAGTTTATCCTTTAAGCCACCTCGGTTACATGGAAGTGTGTTGGAAAGCTAGTTGTGCTAATGAAGGGTGACTGGTTTTATTTGGGGGGGGGGGAGGTTTGATGGGGGGATTTGAAGAAATAGAGGAAGAGAAAGAGAGAGACAGAGGGGTAGAAAGAGGCGGAGATAAATAAGAGAAGAAGGAAGAGAAGTAAGGAAATTAATAAAAATTAGAAAAGAGACTGATGAAGTAAAGGATATAAAAATAACCATATAAACATGGAGTAGGGATGTGCTCAAAAAAGGATAGAAAGAGATATAGTGAGGGAGTTTGAAGAGAGAGAAAATCCAAGCGTGAGAGGGGAAGAAAGAGAGGATGAGAAAGGTAAACGAGGAAAAAAAGAAATGGGACGGAAAGATAAAGTGGAGATGAAAAATAGTCAGGTGAGATTGTGTGAGGCAGAATAAAGAAGTAGGGAGATGTAACGAGAGAGAGAGAGAGTGAGTGAGAGAGAGAGAGAGAGAGTGAGAGTGAGTGAGTGATAAGAGAATTAGAAAGGAAAATGACAGAAAAAGTAAAGAAATATAACTTTGAAATGGGATGGTATGATCAAGTTAAGGAGAAGGTCACTTTATTAGGAAATAAGAATATGTGAGAGAGGAGAGAAAAAGAGAGAGAGATTGAGATAGAGAGAGAAAATGACAAAGCGAGAAGTGAAAGAAATAAGAGAATTAGGAAGAAAAACCAGAAAAAAAACAAAAACAGAAACAAAAAACAGAAACAAAACTTACAAAATGTGACGGGAAAAAATTGTTAGGAATGTGTGAGAGAGAGTGAGAGAAGAGTAGAAGAGAAAGAGAGAGAATAGGGAGAGATAGATAGAGCGAGAGGGATTATGAGAAGTGAGAGAGAGGGTGGATGACAGAGAAAGTAAATAAGCTAGGACGTTTAAAGGCGGGCTGCAATATTAGTATGGACACTTCTGGCAGCTAAGCGCATTTCGTTTAGTACTTAGTCGTATCAAACTGGGGGGCATTTTAGGACATTGTGAGGAGGGGGGGGGGCTTTTAGAGCAAGGGTTACGTGCTGGGGGGGAAGGGGAAGGGGCTTCTTAATTTCCGGACTTCTTAATGACCACCTCCTCCTCCTCCTCCTCATCCCACAGCCACTGATGCCTTGTGGGTAATTAGACGAGTAACAACGATTTCCCAGCATGCTCTTTCATTTGTACATATACAGTATGTTTGGAATAATGTTTTAGGCCATTTTCTCTCGAACTTTATGTATTTTTGAAGTCTCCGTTTCAAGTAAAAATAAATTAAATGCGTTTGGCTTTTATTGGTGGGAGACCCTTACGGGTAGTTCCACCTCGCCGCTTTTACTTGTTATGGGGGGAATATGGTGGACCTACAATTTTAGGTGGGTTCCCAACAGCGGGGAAGCTATTTTACAGCAGAGAACAGAGTCTTTTTTCTGGCGAATCCAATCGGTTTCCCTTACAGAGAGGGCCCAGGAGAGCGTTGCTTATCTTATCTGATTGAACAGATGCTAAGGCTCACGGTTATCCCTTTTAATTTAACCGTTTTGTTGTGTTAACAAATGATTACTAAGTAAATGATAACATTATTCAAATTCAATTGATATTTTCTATAAGTTGTAGCCGTATATGTGGTGAAATGATAGCCGTGAGCCGTGACAGGTATCTATCTGCTCAGTCAGTTGAAGATAAGCTACGAGCTACTGGGGCACTTTTTGTTACAGTGACCGATTGGATTGCCAGCAAAAAATACTCACTGTAAAATCATTCCCGATGGTTCGGAACCCACCTAAAGCATCAAGTCCAGCTAACCAATCAGGTTTGGCATAGATACAACTCTGTTAGCTCACTGAGGGAAGCAATCGCAGCCTACCTCACTCCTAGTTTGCGTAGTACTACGCTGGCTCTTTGCATGAAAACACGATGTTAAGGTCTGAAGAGTCACCTATAGTCGAAATCGGCTATGGTACTATCTATATACATAATCATTACATTAAATTTCAATTTGAATATTCGTTCATCTATTTATAGGCAGAATAACAATTTAAACGTTTTAAACGTCCGTGTAGCCGGAGCCTTATAGCCAATAAGATAGCTGCTTGCAAACATGAGCTTGGCTTGCGTGTGCTACCAATCAAGTGTGCGCTAGTGTACGTTTCACTCGGGGGAATTACAGTTTTATTTATTATTGTTAAGTGCAGACATCGCCTGGTAGAAACCTCTTCCCCCCTCCCCCACGACACAAACATATACTACTTAAGCTCTGTTGGTTTGCTGTGTATCTACCCCCCCCCCCTTATAACCCCTTTTACACACGCCCCTGTATATCCCTTACTACCCCCCTTATACCCTCCTCAATCCCCCTCCTAACCTGATCCAAATCTGAGTCATGCAATGTTACATGACCGAACTTCGACCCTCTCACCCTTATAAATCCCCTTCCAAACTCATGCAACATGTCATCACACCGTATTGAATTATTCTGCCTTGCCCCCCCCCAAACCTTCCAACTTGTATTCTTTTTCTTGTCAGTTTTGCGCTTATTATTTTAATCTTATCAATTGAAAAAGAGATTGAGGCCATTCACTCTAAATAAGCGAATACGGCTTGAAACAGTTGAATAAGGTGTATTGGAATAGGTGAGTGATTTCTTTTAATAGAAACATCTAGTGAATTATCAAAAATGTGTCGATTTAGAAAGAATATTTGAATAAGATTTAGAAAGATGTTAATAAGCGAAAGATAACAACAGCATGAACTAAATGACGAAAAATAGAAAAGGGTTAGATTAGATTAGATTATTTACTTTATTCATGTAGACTACAAAATGCACAGTCTTAGCCTCTAGATTATGATAGTTGAAAATATATAAGTACTGTAATTATTGTTCTACGAATTTTACAAGTCTAAACTAAAGAATTATTTAACGATATGAATATAAGATACAATTTGATAACGATGATATGATTTTGATGTATCTACATGAAACGGCGAAGTTTTGAACATATAAATGTCCATTCTTGGAAGAGGATATTCAATGATATCCTTCTCATCAACACTTGACCGTAAAAAGCCCGCCGGGGGGGGGGGGGGGGGGAAGAAACGAAGAGAAGGCAGAACAAGATTCTACACGAGTACATTTTCCTTGATCACAAAAACCACTTCATGTATTAAAGGAAATGGATTAGACTTCAATCACTTCGTGATCGACAATCGATCATTGCACTTTGAACAAAAGAAATATGTAGGCTTAATTTAAGATCAGTAACTTTAATTATACCTTTATTTACATTTGATATTGATTGACATTTGATGCTATAATCGATACCATAAATATCGATTCGAGTGACTATCGACTTTTGAAGATTAGTTAACATTATTTTATAAACAATGTATTAGTACTGTTGAAAATGTAGTACGTGTTGAAGCCACGAAACCGCGGTCCAGTGCTGTAATAATAAAGAAGTGGAATTGACAACATTTAACAGGGTTTGATTCTTTTATTATGGAGTTCCACAACATCAACCAAAATTCTACAAATAAGTTTAAACAAAAGAGACACATCCGTCCCTAAAAAAGATGGCGAAAGATAAAATGTAATTATTAATGAATATCGCCTTTTGCATGATTTGTGTAGAATCAGTTTCACTGATAAGGTGAAAAGAATTCAAATAGGAGGGGGATCATGCAAAGGGGAAGGACGAGGAGAAGAAGAAAAAGAAGACGATGAGGAGGAAGAGGTGAAAACGAAGGAAGGAGGAAAAGTAAGGGACGTGGTAGTAAAGAAGAAGAAGAAGAAGGAACCGAATAAATGAGGTGGGGAATGAAATAAGGAAGTGATAACCATGTAACAAGATGATATATTGTTATAGCGTGTGTATCCGTTTCACAACGCATATACAGCTCAGTATTTTTATATACTGTATTATATATATAATTCTGCTGTAAACATATCAAATCTGTTTTCTTTGAGCTTCCGTGATCTTTTTTTATTTTCTGGAGGTGGATTTGATGGGAAGGGGGCATTATTGTTATTCCAGGGGTAATTTGGAGAACTGGGAGGGGTAATAGAACATCAGGATAGTAAGGGATGTGAGGGTGGAAGGGAGTTGTATTGAATTCTTTAGTGGTGGTTGCAGGAATCATACTGAAAACGTAATGGGGTTGTAGTCGTGAATGATGGAAAGTCTTTTTACTCAGGTTTTTTATTAATTCTTCTATTACAAATTGACCTTTTTTATAACTAGGATTTCGTGTTTGTTCTGATTACATATATGTAATCTCCTCCTTCTCCTCCTCCTCCTCGTCCTTTTTCTTCTCCTCCTTCTTCTCCTTCTCCTCCTCCGCCTTCTTCTCCTCTTTCACCTCATATTATGAGGTATTCATCTAAAATTCTTGTCTTAAAGTTGAAAAAAATACTAAAAAATTGGACCCATATTAATGACCTCACCTTTAGGCTTCATGATATCAAGGGGGACTTGGAAAGCTATTCAAGTGTGCCTTCTGATAAGGTAGCCTTCCTCATCTTCATTTCCTTTCTACTTGTTGACTCTTCTCCTTTTTCTCCTCATCCTTCACTTCCTCTTCCTCTTCACTGTCCTCCTCCGACCTCCCACTCATCGTATTCCCTCTCCTTTCTCCTTCTTCTTCTCCTCTCCTTTCTCCTTCTTCTTCTCCTCCTCCTCCGACCTCCCACTCATCGTATTCCCTCTCCTTTTCTCCTTCATCTCCTCCTCCTCCTCCTCCTCCTTCTTCTTCTTCTTCTTCACCTCATCCGTTTCTCCTGCACCTCCTCCTCCTACTTCTTATTTTACTACTTTTTCTCCTCCGCCTAATAATTCTTTACCACCACTCCTCCTTCTCCTCCTCTTCATCATCTTAATTTTCCAGCGTCCTCTTTTCTTCCTCACCCTCCTCTTCATCCTTCCGCTCTCACTATTTTTGCTTCTTTTCCTCTTATTCTTTTTCTGTCTCTCCTCATCTCATCTTCTTTCTTTTCATCTTCTCCTATCTCTTCTTAAATGTTTTTACTAATTTCACTTTTCTCCTTCTTTTTATGTTTCTTTCATCTCTTCATCTCATCCTCCTTCTCCACCTCCTTGCCTTCATCATCCTATTTCTGCTTCTTTCTCTCCTTCTTCTTTTTCTTTCGTCTTCTTCTCCTTCTTCATATTTTTCTTACTTCTCCTCCTCCTCCTCCTCCTCCTCATTTTATTTCTCCTTCATTCTTCTATTTTCTTCTATTATACTTTTTCTTTTTCTTCTTCTCCTAATTCTACTTCTTCTTTTTATTCTTCTCCCATCTCTTCATCTCATCTTCCTTCTCCTCCTCCACCTGTTTGTCTTCATCATCCTATTTCTGCTTCTTCCTCCCTTCTTCTTTTTCTTTGGTCTTCTTCTTCTCCTCCTCCTCCTCCTCCTCCTCCTCCTCCTCCTCATTTATCCTTCATTCTTCTAATTATACTTCTTCTCCTAATTCTACTTCTTTTTCTTTTTCTTTTTCTCCTAATTCTACTTCTTCTTTTTCTTCTTCTCCTAATTCTACTTCTTCTTTTTATTCTTCTCCCATCTCTTCATCTCATCTTCCTTCTCCTCCTCCACCTGTTTGTCTTCATCATCCTATTTCTGCTTCTTCCTCCCTTCTTCTTTTTCTTTGGTCTCCTCCATCTCCTCCTCCTCCTCCTCCCCCTCCTCCTTCTCCTTCTTCAGTCATTTTCTTCTTCTTCTTCTTCTGGCGTCCCCCAAGAGCATGCATCATGCAACATGTGCCACTGACCGTAGCCTATTACAGTAGTTGACAGAGAGCACAACATTATGTTGGTATGCACGCAACATATGTATGTGATGCCTGCATGCTTACTAACTGGTTCACTAATGCCCATACTCAAAAACCTTCCTTCAGCAGTGACTCCTGACTCGAGGGGCTCTTGAAATACTTATATAATCACATCACATTTCAAGAGTCCCTTGACTCAAGAGAGGCTGAAGGAAGGCTCATACGGCGCTGTAAAACATCAGCTGTTGCTAACCAAGATTTATGACGCTTAAAGATGAATAATAATTAATTGCCAACTTCAAAGTTTGTGTATTTATCAAGTCATGTGACATGTTCTCTGAAGTTTGTATGTAGGGTAGCATCAGCGAACACATAAGACCAATTGTCTTATGGTCATTGAACATATGGTCATTTACGAACATTGGTCTTATGGGTTCGTTGGGTAGCATGTTAACTTGTAGAAGAAGAAATAAATAAAATTTTCATTGTAGGAAAAAATCGAGCCAGTATCCAAAATATATCCTAAAAAAATGAAAAATCACCGAATAACAATATTGGGTTTAAAGTTATAATAATATAGTAGTTTATACAACGACTATATTATGACTGCCTTTTGGCTTAACAAGTGGAAAGTAAGTTGGGTCAAGAGTGCCCCATAAATCTCACAAGCGGCTTATCAGCAGAATACAATTGTTGCATACAACATTTTATCTATGATCACCAATATTATTCACATTTCATTTAACTTACCAAACAATCCGATAACTTACTCACACTAACATAACCTAAAATACGTGTTTGTTGTTGTAAGGTTCTGAATTTTTTTTTTCAATTCAATTCAAATTTTATTCAAACACACACAAAATACAACAGAAAACAAATTTACAATACAACAGTACAATAGTATAATATACAAAACAGAAACACAAATACAAAAACAAATGGCTATATGGTGTGGTGTGGTGAAAAAAAAGAAAGGAGGAGAAATACCTAGCCAACTATGGTTTCCCATGTAATAGGCAGGTAGAGGGCAATAAGAAAGGAGTGAAAGGGTGTGAAAAACGGGGAAAGCAAGGAGGAGAAAGAGAAGATAAGCGAAAAAGGAAGAAAAAATAAAAAATGGTAAGCGAGTCCACTGAAACTTGAAAAACTCAAAACTAAAGAAAACATGGCATTCAAAGTAAGAGCAGAAATCCTAGGTCTCACATATCGATATAGAAGAAAAAGTTACTGTAGGTCCAGTTTTTTATATCAAGTTTTGTTTTTTTACTAATTTTAGAGTTGATGAGGAAGTGGTCCGGGATAAGGTTTATTAATTTAGTACTAATGAATATCAACTGCCTCCTTATACATTCAATATTAGTGTTGTAGTTTAAATATTTGTTAGCAGTGCCCCTTAAATTATAGTTATTACTTATGGAGTTCAAAGTAAGCGGAAATTCGGATTTATATTTTATTATGTAGGCTATTTAATTACATCTTTTATATACAATTGTCTTATTGTCATTACCTCAAAATCGCTAAAAACCATATCGGTTGGGTACAATCTAGGTTTATTTAGAATGATTTTAATTATCAGTTTTTGCGTTACAAATAATTCATTAATGTGACAATTGAAACAGCCCCCCCAAACAATTATGCCGTACTGCAGAATTGATTTCACCAGAGCATGATATATCATTTTTAAGTGTTTTTAATTAAGAATTCTATTTAATTGGTAAAACTTGAAAGATAAGTATCTGATTCTAATTGAAATTAGAACCGTTTTCGAAATACAGTATTTGTATCAGCTGATGTTGGGACTAATGCATAATATTCATTTCGACACTATTATGAAGAAATCCTGAGTTCTGATTGGTCTAGATTTAGAATAAAAAGTATTAGAATAGCTTCAGTATGCAACTACTCTGACAATCTATGAAATAGAGTGAGCTGTATTGACATTACTTCCTAACCTATTATGTCTACTCCATAAGGTAGCCTTGGAAAGAATTATCATAGAATTCTATTGGTAGACTATATTATTCATAGAGTGACATTGGTGTAAAAATTGATTCATTATAACACTACTTTGATTATCCATGGAATAAAGTATGTTGTATTAACATTACTTCCTAACCTATCAATATTCAATTCAATTCAATACTATGTCTACTTCATAAGGTAGCCTTGGAAAGAATTATCATATAATTGTAATAGTAGACTATACTGTTCATAGAGTGACAATCGTGTTAAAATAGATTCATTATGACACTACTTTGATAATCCATGGAATAAATTAAGTTGTAAGTTGACATCGCTTTCTAACCTATTATGTTTACTTTATAATGCAGCCGTAGATCAACCAATAACAACTGTGTCCGAATTGCACCATTTGGGGGATTATTTACAACAACATTAGAGCAAGAGAATCACACATGCTAGCCTAAATACTCGTAATATATTAGTAGAATAAAAACGAGGCAAATAATGTCGTTTGAAAGTCCCGCTAAAAGTAAAGCTGTTTGCAAGAAGAATGTGGTGGAAAATGCCACCACTAAGATACTGTTACACTCTCCCAAATATATTGCCCATGTTTTGTTGGAATGGACCAATTCTTTTCTTCTGCTCTATCGTGTTGTTGTTGCTCTTCTTCTTCTTATTCTTCTCCAGCTCCTCCTCCTCCTCCTTCTCCTTCTCTTCTTCCAACTCTTCCTCCTCATCCTTTGGATATGTTTAGTGGAAATGGGTGAATTCTTTTTCATCTTTATCTCCTCCTCTACCTTCTTACCCTATTCCTCCTCCTCCTCCTCCTCACCCCGCCACAACATCCTTTACGTCCTCTTCCTCCTCCTTCTCCTCCCCTTCCTCCTCTTCTCTTTCATCTCCTCCTTCAACACCTCTTTCTTCGTCTATTTATTCATCACTTCCTCCTCCTTATCGTTCCTCTTCCTTCATCATCTCCCCCATTCCTCCAATTCCGGCTCCTATTCCTCTTCCTCTTCATACACCAACTCTTCCTTCACCCTCACCCCTCGTCCACCTCTTCCATCTCCTCCTTCTCTTCCTCCTTCATTACTTCTTTCTTCACCTCTTCCACCGCTTTCATCTCCTTATACTCCTCCTCCTTCCTCACCGCTTCTTCTTTCTACTCCTTTTTCTCCTTCACTCCCTCCTCCTCCTTCCTCACCGCTTCTTCTTTCTACTCCTTTTTCTCCTTCACTCCCTCCTGCTCCTTCTCTTCCTCTTTCTTCGTCACCTCCTCCCTCTTCAACTTCTTCTTTTTCTTCTCCTTTGGCTACGTTCAGTTGGATTGGACCTGTTTCTCTTCTTTTTCCACTTTGTCCCTTCATCCTTTTGCTCCTCTTGCTCATTCATCACGTCCTCCTACTCCTTCACCTTCTCCTCCTGCCCATACTTTTCTTCCTCCTCTTCTTCTTCTTCTTCTTTTTCTTCTTCTTCTTCTTCTTCTTCTTCTTGTATTTCTGAATGTGTTTTTTAGTGCCTAATATTGTAAGCAAGAGCCGTGAAACGCGTGCCTTTAAGCCAGATTTATGGTGGACTCACTCTCTTATCACTCTCTCTTTTCTCTCCCACTATCTTTCTTTCACTCTTTCTCACATTATCTCTCTCTCTCCTTTTGTTCTCACAGCTGTGTTCTATGTAGTGATTTGGCCTTTTTTTTTTGTAAAATGGGCGTTTAGTGTAGACGTTATATTGTGCTTATAGAGCTACCGGGATTTAGAGATTTAGAAACTATGTTTGGCGGACAAATACGAAAAATACAAACATGATGAAGAAGAAAAAGAGGAGGAAGAAGGACAAGAAGAAGAAGGAGAAGATTTAACTTGGAAGAATAAGAGTTGGCTTTTTTAAACTACAAATAGCAACTTCAAACTCATATTTCATAAATTACATGGTCAATGAGTTCTCTTCCAGTATTTCATCTTGCATGTTTAGTAGGATACCATAGCCAATTTTGACTTTATTTGACTCAACACTATGTTTTATTACAAACAGCGTGCTACGCAAACGAGGAGTGAGGTAGGTTGCGATTACTTTCCTCCCTCACTGAGCTAACAGAGTTGTATCTAAGCCAAGCCCACCGAAACAAATTCTGAAGCTCCATACCTTTAACAGTCCACTTCCACCTTTACACAGGGTCTGGCTGCACAGGTGAGTGTGTATACTGTCTAGCACACCTCTGAGATCTGCTTCCTGAGTCCAAGCCATCATTCGACAGAGAAGTTTGTAAAGCAACGCAACTTTTTTTTTATCTGAAATGAACAATATAAAATGAAATTAACAATTGTTGAGGTTATGAGAATTTCACGGATTTCGTGATCCACCAATGAGAAGCCATCAAACACAGCTGGCGAGCGGTAAAGTACTTTTTCGTTCGTCAGCTGACTTTACCGCTCGCTGAGCAGTAAAGAGGTATTTTACAATCAGTTTTCAGTACGTAAAGAACTACTTTACGAGCGGTTGTAGGAAATAGTGTTATTTATGTATTAAGAGCGTGAAGCGCGACTTTATCGCTCGAGCCAAAACACTTACTGCGCGACGCATGGCGGAGCGCAGTAATTTTGCGAGAGCGCTAGTAGGTTAAAAATGGGGATTTTGGGACAACCCCCCCTTCCCGCCCCACCCCCCCACAAACCGGAAGTAATATGACAGACCGGAAGTCCAAACCGGAAGTAATATGACAGACCGGAAGTCCAAACCGGAAGTAATATGACAGACCGGAAGTCCAAACCGGAAGTAATATGACAGACCGGAAGTCCAAACCGGAAGTAATATGACAGACCGGAAGTCCAAACCGGAAGTAATATGACAGACCGGAAGTCCAAACCGGAAGTAATATGACAGTCCGGAAGTCCAAACCGGAAGTAATATGGCAGACCGGAAGTCCAAACCGGAAGTAATATGGCAGACCGGAAGTCCAAACCGGAAGTAATATGACAGACCGGAAGTCCAAACCGGAAGTAATATGACAGACCGGAAGTCAAACCGGAAGTCAAACCGGAAGTAATATGACAGACCGGAAGTCAAACCGGAAGTCAAACCGGAAGTCAAACCGGAAGTCAAACCAGAAGTCAAACCGGAAGTCAAACCAGAAGTAGTACAATGGACCGGAAGTCAAACCGGAAGTCAAACCGGAAGTGATAAATGGCCCCCCTTCCCCGAAAAGTGGACCCCCCCTGTCCTAAAAGTGGACCCCCCTGTCCAAAAAGTGACCCCCTCTTCTTAAAAGTGGCCCCCCATCCCCCTCTCCCTAAAAGTGACCCATCTCTCCCTAAAAATGACCCCCTCATCCTAAAAGTGGACCCCCTCTGCCGAAAAATGGTTCCCCTTACCCTAAAAGTGGTTCCTCTGTCCCAAAAATGGTACCCCTCACCCTAAAAGTTAACCCCCTCATCTCAAAAATGGTACCCCTCATCCTTAAAATGGTACCCCTCACCCTAAAAGTGGACCCCTAACTCGAAAAATGACTCCCATTACCGAAAAGTGGCCCCCCTCTCCCGAAAAGTTGACCCCTTCATCCTAAAAACGGTTCCCCTCTCCCTTAAAGTGCTCCCCCTTGCCCGAAAAGTGATCCCCTCATCCTAAAAACGGTCCCCCTCTCCCTAAATGTGGACCCCTCATCCTAAAAAAGGTCCCCCCTTACCCGAAAGATGACCCCCTTAAAAGTGGTCCTCCTCTCCCTAAAATTCCAATGGATAAGTTTCAACGAGAAAGAGAGAGAGAGATCCTACATCATCAACCTTCTCATTCCAGTTGTGTCTGCTCATGACTCAATAGTTTGGGATCCACTTGGGTAGCCCATAGCATGACTATGCAAATTCAATACTGATAGGCCAAGGTCAGGGGCCTTGGGTGGGGCTGGACTATAACCTATAAAGAATGATTTATAGACTTAGTCATATTCTGGGGCTAGGGCATCTGGGGAATTTGCTGGACTATTAAGAATGATCTCTAGACTTAGTCATACATGAGGCATGTGGGGAGGGGCATGTAGGGAATTTGCTGAACTATAAAGAATGATCTCTAGACTTAATCATACATGGGAGCATGTGGGGAGGGGCATGTGGGGAGTTTGCTGGACTATAACCTATAAGGATCCCATCCAATACCCCGCCTCACTAGCCTACCGGCCTTGACATTTTGTATGACGTCATTCCAATGCAGGAGAAACAAGTAATTGCGCAACATTATGCATTACGTAATCACTTGCCTCTGGCGCCATACCAATGAAGCAGGAAAAAACATGTCTGTGTACAGCATTACTGACCTTGGCGCCATCCAGGAAAAACGTATGCAACTAATTTATGGCTGTACAAGAAATAGGTGGGAGCACAGTTGACCTTGGGGAGATCCGGTTACCAAGTATATATAGAGGACCTCTGGCTTGTAAGGGCATCTGGGGAATTTGCTGGACTATAAAGAATGATCTGTAGACTTAGTCATACATGAGGCATGTGGGGAGGGGCATGGGGGGGAATTTGCTGGACTATACATGGACAGCAGTGACGTCATGATTACTTCCAAGAATTAATGAGCATTGAGGCTATAAATGGACGTGCATCGGCGGATGACCTTCAATCATGATGCAGGCAACATACTATCTACTTGTGGCAGCTGCTGTGAGCGTTAGCTCGTTGGACCCAGAGTACAGGACTGAGGAATTTCTAACATCAAGGGAGCATGGACTGGATAAATCAAATGTGTTCCACATACGTCAGTGCCTGGTGTCAAGAATGGTGCTACACCGGAATACTACACAGGAAGCCATTGATGCAATGGGCCATGACGTTAATGAATGGTACATGAAGCTGGCTGCAGAACGCAATGTGGAGGAGGACCTGTGCCAACGAGTCCATTGCGCATACAATTTGCGCACCTGTCTCCACCCATCCTTCACATCGCTGGGCTTTCTTGAAGCCATCATTGCTGCATCAGACACGGTCTGTACACCACACTGTCCTACGCTCTCTACTACTACAGCTGTACCGAAGACTCTGGACAACTCACCGCCACCAGCCATCACCAGTGGAGCCAGCAGATCGATATAATGTGCGATTGTGGAGATTGTCAACATGTTACCAGCAACCACTGGATTCTGCAACCACTATTCTGTTTCGGCTACGAAGAACAACCTGAACCATTTGGAACATTACAAAACTTTGTGGAAACAGTGTCATTATGCTTTCCTGAAGCCTTCATAAGTAATCTTTACAATGATGCTATTATTTTACAATTCCCTCTTGGCAAAGGACTGTGTGAAATTGCTGCCAACCTGGGACAGCTGTACCATTGGGTGCTTGTCGATATCATGGACTAAACTGTATGTATATCATTTCTATTGTCAATAAATATTGTATATCCACATGTTGGCTACTAATTTCTAACCCATGATTGACTTAAACTAGCCTTTTGGCGCCATACCAATGAAACATGTCTGTGGAATTGCGCAATATTATGCAAATGTGTTACGTAATTGCTGACCTTGACAGCTTCATTGGTATGATGCAGGAAAAAACATGTTTGTGTGCAGCAGTACTGACCTTGACGCCATCCAGGAAAAACGTGACTGTGTGCAACAATCACTGACATTCTGGCGCCATTTCAATGCCTAGTATATATATTATGTAAACATATATTATGTATCAGTATGGAGAAGGCTACAATAGCAAGAGAGTTGCACAGGTCAGCTCGTCGGAATTTCCCAACACGTATGGTAACTGTGAAGGGGCTAGATGATCTGTATCAGGCTGATCTAGTTGAGATGATACCGTATGCACGTCAGAACAAAGGATACAGGTACATTATTACAATTATCAATTGTCTGAGCAAGTATGCTTACGCTATTCTGATAAAGAACAAGTCAGCTGATGCAGTTGTCAAGGCAATGCATCCTATATTTGAGCAGAATCCAATGAAACACTTGCAAACTGACGATGGTAAAGAGTGGTTCAATTCAAAGTTTCAACAACTTGTGAAACACTATGACATCAATCACTATTCAACGTATTCAGATAAGAAGGCTTCAATAGTGGAACGTTTCAACAGAACACTTAAACATTTAATGTGGATCAAATTCACTGAGCGTGGAACCTATCGCTGGACAGATATTCTAACCTCACTTGTCAAAGAGTACAATGGAAGAATCCATAGGACAATAGGTATGCGACCGGTTGATGTTACAAAAGAGCATGAGACATTACTGCTCTCCAGACTTAGTGAACAACGTCAAGAGTATCAACAGAGCTTGTTGGACAAATCTGAAAACCGGTTCTATCCAGGTGTTCACCAAACAGTCGATCCAGGTGATAAGGTACGAATAAGCAAGTATAAAATGACATTCGACAAGGGCTACCTACCCAATTGGACAAATGAGCTGTTCACAGTAACACGTGTGCGACCTACAGTGCCTGTAACATACGAGTTGGAAGATTGCAGAGGACAGCGTGTGCAAGGAGGATTCTATGCAGAAGAGATTGTGAAAACCAAAGTACCCAGTGTTTTTGAAATTGCCAGAGTGCTGAGAAGGAAAGGTAATAAACTGTTGGTGCGCTGGAAAGGATACGATCGCAGTCACGACTCTTGGATTGATAGAGCAGATTTAGTGTGATGAAGCCGGTTGTGCAAAGGAGTCACAGGTTCAATATAATTGACTTTGATCAAGTGGTGAGAGGCTGTGGTCTGACCGACCCAGAAATGAATGCAAAGAAACGTCATGGGCCTTTGTTCCCCAACCATATGCGCTGCATTATATGTGGACCGTCAGGCTGTGGAAAAACCAATTTACTGTTCAACATGCTTTTTGATCTTAAAGGAATCTCATTTTCAAACATCTATCTCTACTCAAAAACTGCATTTCAACCAAAGTATCAGCTACTGCGCACCATTATGGAAGACCTTGGACCTAAACTGAGCTACACCGAGTGTGACACATGTGAAGAGATACCTGCACCGCATGAGTTGCCCGCCAACTCGATAATAATTTTTGACGATGTGATCTGTGAGCAACAGGAAGCCATCAGACGTTACTTTACCACTGGTCGACACAGTAACGTTGATGCATTTTATCTGGCACAGACTTATAGCCGTATACCAAAACAGTTGATACGTGACAATGCCAATTTTCTAATCATGTTTAAACAAGACGAACTGAATATGAAACATTTGTACAGAGATCATGTGGGATCCGACATGACCTTTGACGAATTCAGAAGAATATGCAATGACGTATGGTCATCATCTGCGCATGCATTCCTTGTAGTTGATCAGTCCTCAGACAAGAATAGAGGGCGCTACAGGAATGGCCTTGATACATTCTTAGTTGAAGCACAGCAGTGATTTCGCTCAGTCTAGCACTGAACGCCGAGTGAGATGGACGAGGAGATGAAGCAAACTGTGGAAGAGATTGCACCAACCATCATGGAGATTGTCAAGCTGAAGCGTAACATCAAGAGGAAGCATAGAGAGCTGACACTGGGCGTCATCAAAGAAGCTTCACGCGCAAATTGCATAC
The DNA here is from genome assembly GCA_948455865.1 of Conomelus anceps. Classification (NCBI taxonomy): domain Eukaryota; kingdom Metazoa; phylum Arthropoda; class Insecta; order Hemiptera; family Delphacidae; genus Conomelus; species Conomelus anceps. The sequence continues at coordinate 165,391,224 of OX418216.1, forward strand.
AATATTTTTCCTACAACTGCAGTTCTGAATTACAACACAATAAAAGCTTGTAGTTTGTAACATCACAGACCGTGCGCGGATTTGGTTAGCGTTCGCCATATTTGAGGTTATGTGGACTCCGTGAACCACCAATGAGAAGACATCAAAATCAAAACAGAAGCGTAAAGAAAGCAGCTGGCGAGCGTAAAGTACTTTACCGCTTGCGGAGCAGTGAAGAGGTATTTTACAATCAGTTTTCAGTACGTAAAGAACTACTTTACGAGCAGTTATAGGAAAACATATTAATTCATCTTGAGCCACAATAAGATTGGAACATTTCATCCATGTGAATTTGAGAATTGGTCTGATGTGTAATTGAAAACCGTCTGATGCAATTTTATTTCTAACATTATATAGAATAAAGACAGATTACATAATAGACACCAAGAGAAAAAAGATGGTGATATCCGGAACTGGGAGAAAAAATAGATCTGACCGCATGAAGAGCTACCATGTGGAATCAAGGACAAAACGAATAGCCAAAAAATGAACTTAAAGTGGTCCCCTGTGGCCGTACAAGCAAGAAAAAAAAAGACAGTTGTATAAATTTACATAGTATATGAAGTATGATCTGCTTTCTTATTGTAATAATACCAGGATTTATGTGACGCATTCCCTTGTGAAAAGTGATTTGGAAGCCACCTTAAACGAATTTAGAGGAAAGTGACTGTTGTGAACGGTACCAGGTATCTGTTCAGGCAAATGGAAATAAGCTACGAACTCCTGGGTCCTTTTTGTTAGAGTGACCGATATTGGATTGGCCAGCGAAAAATACTCTGTCCTCTGCTGTAAAATCACTTCCCGTTGGTTCGGAACCCACCTAAAACTGTAGGTCCAACTCATTAATCACCATCATCCAATTCATAACCCACGCACAGGTATCATACCTATGTGGGCTTCATACTGAAATAACGAATAATTAATAAAGATACCTGTAACTTATCTCCATTTTGATTAATACCTGGTATATTAATACCAGGTATCTTCATACCTGCTACGACTCACGGCTATCACTTTCCTAATTTTTTTCCAATTCAAGTTGTTAAAATGCTCAAATTTGAACGGATAGAGAATCGATAATAATTTGGGAGAATATGGAAGAAGCGATTTCTCAAGAGAAGGGACTCAGCAATCACCTAGTCTGGTAACGAGGGAGATCCACCGGGACTAACTAACCCAAATTACAACAAGTAAAGGGTCCCGACAGCCCTTTATCATAATGTTAGACTGGCCCCCTCACCCTCCACCCCCACAAAAAGCCCCTCAACGGGTCAGAATATTAATGTGGACATTCATCTTTTAACCCCCACATCGCCAACCCGTGACCTCCTTCCTGACATTTCAGTCGGACCTACGGGAGAGTTTCCGAAGCATCAGTCGAGAGGAGGAATAGGGAATGGAGAAAGAGGGAATAAGAAATTGAGGAAGGGGAAATAAGGAACAGGAATCCTTGCCAAAATACAAAGTGGGGTCATTGAGGGGGGGGACCAAAGGGGGGCTATATCGATTTGGTGACGACAGATTTTATTGTGTAGCGCTGAGATTTACTGCTTGATAGCCAATTGTAGAGCATCTGGTTGAAATCGAGGCCAACTACATACTAAATGCCCGATAATAAATGGGATAATGGCCCTTAGTATTGTGTTTCGGAGGGCACGTTAAGCCTGTCGGTCCCTGCTGCCTAGAAACAGTGGTTGAGTCACTTTTTTAGACCCTGAGTGACTATAGATTAACTTCTTTCCTTCTTCTCCTCCTCATCCTCGTCCTACTCCTCTTCTTCCTCAACATTCTCCTCCTGCTCCTCCAACTCGTCGTCCTCCAGCTTCTCCGCCTTCTTCCCCTCTTACTCCTTCTTCTTCACCTCCTCCACACATTGCCCTCTTCCTCATCCTCCTACACCTCGTCATCGTCCTCCTTCACTTTTTTCTCCTCCTCCTCCTATTTCACCATCGCGCCCTTCACTTCTTTATTCTCCTCCTCCTTCTCCAGCTCCTCTTTTTTTCCGACCTCTTCTTCTCCTCCTGCTCCTCTTTCCTCTTTATCACTTTCTCCTTCTCGTCCCACACCTCCCTTTTCCCTTTACTTGAATCTCATCCTTCAATTTCTCCTCTTTCTTCTCCACCTTCTGCTTCTTCACCTCTTTCTCCTCTTTCTCCTCTTTCTTCTTCATCTTCTCCTCCTCTTCCTTCTTCATCTTCTCCTCCTCTACATCATTCTCCACCTCCTCTTCTACTTTCTCCTCCTCGTCCTATTTCACCACCTCCTTCTTCACTTCCTTATTTTCCTCCTACATCTCTTTCTTTTTCTTTTCCTCCTGTTTAATCGATTCTTCCTTGTCCTACATCTCCCATTTTTCTTTCACCCACATCTTTTTCCTGCTTCGCCCCCTCCTAAACCTTCTCCTCTTCCTCCTCCTCCTCCTCTCTCCTTCCACCTTATCCTAGTTCTCTTCTCCTTCTTCTCCTTCTCCTCCTCCACCTTCACCTTCTCTCTTCTCTCCTCCTCTTCTTCACCTCTTCAACTTCTCCTTCCCCTTCCTCACCTGCTCGTTCTCCTCCTATTTCACCACTTCCTTCAGTTCCTTATTTATTCTCTTCCTCCTCCTCTTCATCGCTTCCTTCTTCTCGTCCTACACCTTCCCTTTTGTTGCATCCACATTTTTTTTTCTTCTTTCTCCTCAATTTTCGTGCTCTTCTCTTTTCCCCTTCTTCTACTTCTTTATCTTTCCCTGCATTCCACTTTCTCTTCTTCGTTAATTTTAATCCCTTACTGTTCAGCGTTGGAACTTCGTCGACAGATAATAGCGAGTATTTTTTTATTATATGGGATACTTGTACTTGCTGCTACTTCTCATTACTATTGAAGCTCTCATTGATAATCAGTCTTGTATTATTGTTTCAGTTTTTTACGAAACATGCCCCTGAACAAGAATCCTCTTCAATTATTCTACTCAATTTATAAAATGTTTACAAATTTGAACAATATTATTAAAACCTTTCGTTAATGATATTCTCATAATTAATTCCACCAATAACCAATTCATTCACAATATTACAGTGTTTTATAGTTCCACAATTGAACAATCGGTGTGACAATAATAAATAGAATTAATTAATTAATAACTGATAATAATTAATTTCGTCTATGACCACCAATGCATTTTAAAACAATGAATTGCAAAATGGAACCCTTTTCAAAATTCTGTTTTCTATCAAAGCAACGTTTCAAATTCTCCTCATATCAACAGTAGCTCGAAATTTTCAATTTTTCAATTTTCACATCAAGCTTTGTGGCCCCAGGCTGTAATCTAGCTTATAACTGGCACACACTCAAAGGGAATGTATTGTATTATATTATATATATATATACATAAAGTTGATTATGGCAAATATTAAGCACATTATATATATAAATAAATGGGTTAGTACAGAGTGACCGGACAATGGGGAGCGCTATTCACCCCGGAATACGGATTAGCGAAGTTGAGCCGATTAAAAATTCATAATTTCAATAGGAAGAGAGAGAGAGAGAGAGAGAGAGAGTATGAGTGAGGGTTGTTTGATAATAATGGCTAAAACACTCCCTCTTGTCCCCACCACTCTTGAAATGGCACCCCCCCCCCTCCACCACGTGTTTAATCTCATTTTGTTTGTTTGCTGAATGCATTTTGTATACAATACGCTGGAGGATGTAACAGTTTTCTGTTCTTTATTGAGAGAGATTTGTAGAGTGAGAGAGTGAAAAAGAGGAGAAATTGAAAAGTAGTATTATTTGGTTTTAGAACACTAATCTTTGATGTATTATTCTGAGAATTATATCATTGAAAACAAAGATAACTGAAAATAGCAAGAGAGAGGAAGATAGTGAGGAAAAGAGATTGAGTGTGTGAGGGAAAGTGAGAGAAGAGATCGAAAAGAGGTCTTACATTTCGGTTTTAGAACATTAATCTTTGAGGTGATTCTCTGTGAATTACTTCATAAAATTGATTTAAGAGAACGATAAGTAGCAAGAGAGAGGGAGAAAAAGAGTGAGAAAGAGGAAGAGAAAAAATATTAAATAATAGGGTCACATTTTCAGTTTTACTTTTCTAATCGTTGAGGTATTTTCTATGAATAATTTCTTTACAAAGTAATTGAAGATAAAGATAAATAGCAGGAGGGAAGGAGTGACTGAGAGAGAGTGAAAGACAGCGAGAGTGATAGAGAGAGAATGAGTGAGAAAGAGTTAATAGGGTCATATTTTCATTTGTTCTAATCTTTATTTGTTCATAAGTTCTAATCTTTGAGGTATTTTCTACGAATTTCTTTATAAAGTAATTCAAGATATAGCAGGAGGGAAGAAGTGACTGAGAGAGAGTGTGTATGAGACAGACAGAGAGAGAGAGAGAGAGCGAGAGAGAGAGAGAGAGTGAGAGAAAGAGTAAGAGAGAGAAAAGATATTCAATATTAGGGTCGCATTTTCAGTTTTAGAGCACTAATCATTGAGGTGATTATTTGTGAATTTTTTTATGAAACAAGATTAAAGATAAAGATAAATAGCAAGAGAGAAGGAGCAAGTGAGTGAGTGAGAAAGAGAGTATAAAGTAGAGCCACACTTTTTCGGTTTTAAAGCACTAATTTTTGACGTAATTTAGTGTGAATTACATTAGACTCGTATAAACAAAATTAAATAGAAAAAATATGTGTGTATGTCGGAGTATGTGTTTGTATGTGTGAGAGAGAGAGTGTGTGAGAGATGGTGATAGAGTGGAAGAGGTTGGTGGGGGAGTAAGAGAGAGTAAATGACATAGATAACTAATAAATTCTTCTCGTTTTGTAAAAATATTAAGTTGTGAACAAAGTTTTCAAGGACTTATTAATGTCAGGGGAAGGAGGGAAGGGTAGAAGAAGAGGAGGATAGACAATAAGAGAAAGAAAGAAAAGGAGGAAGAGGTGAGATAGAGAGGAAACACTGAAAGTTATTAGTAGAAATATGTAGAAAGGAGCGGAATTGAAATTCACAAGGACAAGTGAGATGTTGAGAAGTAGAGGATGTTTATGGAATTATTAGGAGTTGAAGATGAGGAAAAAAAGAGAAAAAATGAGTGTGAGAAGGAGAAAAAAGAAGAGAAAAGCGGTGGGAGGGGTTGGTAAATAAAGAGATAAATGATGGAGTTAGTTTGGGTAAGAGAGAAGTAAAGAAGAGTGGGAGAAAGAAGAGAAGGTGGAAGACTGAGAAGACTGAAAGACTGAGAAGGTGGAAGAGAGAGGGAGAATGTGAAATAATGAATGGGTGGTAGAGAAAGGATGATATAAAAGAGGTGGTGGGGATTGTTCAACAGAAGTGTAATAATAAACTTTGATACGTTTGTTTTTGAACTCTCCTAATGAAATTAAAAAGCTATAATCGTGTATTAATTACGGAATGGAGAAGGGCATTGACGTACCCCAATCTTCTCTCTCTTCTCTTTCTCTCTTTTTCATCATCATTTCTTTTTTATCTCTCTTGCCTCCTCACATCATCGATCACTTATCAGCACCTATCATAGCCGATTGGCTTTTCATCATTTTAAATTAGCTTTGAGGAACTTTTCCCCATCAGTTTTAATGCATCACATTACATCACTCTTTTATCAATTACAATAATTTAATTCTCTGACACTTTCCGAGGTTTGTTTCACGCTGGGGACATCAAAAATGCAATTTTATTAGCTAACACATATAGGAACTAAAAATAATCGAATGTAACAGCAAAAACTCAAATTAAAATCATTTTGCTGAAGCCTTTCAAAGTTTGTCTGTCTCTGGAGAATTTTTTAAACAGGAATTCTGTTTGTAAGTCTATCTATTAATAGAACCGGCGTGAATATGATACTGGAATAATGACATAGATTGGGATTAAAAGTGATCAATAGAATTAGTTGTGATGTTTAAGATCCATCTTGTTTCCACTAATATGTAATATAAACTTAATAAAACAACTTTTGAATGGAAATTAACTCACGTTATGGCGTGACGGCCGTTTCTGTGACGGAGTGTACTGTGGGTCGTCTGTCGATGCTCTAGACAACAGAGCGAAACGGCCGTCACGCCATAACGTGAGTTAATTTCCATTCAAAAGTTGTTTTATTAAGTTTATATTACAGAATTAGTTGATTAGAACCTTGAAAGACCCATTGTGCAATGCGCGATGTGCCTTTTTAAACTATATTTAGCAATTTTAAACTGTTTACCACATTTAGTTATTTAAACTGTGGATTTTCATTAAGTATTACCTCTTCAAATCAAGTTTACTATAGTGTAAACCAGTTCAACGAGATATTATAGTCAATAAAAGATTACAGGTATGTAAGGGAACTGACTTGTTTATTTTCGGCCGTATTCTCAATACTGCAGTCTAGAATAGCACCTTATGCCCTCTTTCATAACAAATCATACTCTTATTTATATTTCTAAGTTGATTATAATTTTATTTGCAAAAACAATTACGGGTGAAGTGATTATTTCTTCTACAAATTCTAAAGAAAACTTCAATATTTCGCATGACACACAATTATTTTCATAATGCATATCCATATTATGATCACAATAGTTATTTATGTATTAAGAGCGTGAAGCGCGACTTTATCGCTCGAGACAAAACATTTTGCGAGAGCGATAAAGAAGCTTCACGCGCGAATTGTATACAATATTTTTCCAACAACTGCAGTTCTGGATTCCAACACAATAAAAGCTTGTAGTTTGTAACATCACAGACCGTGCGCGGATTTGGTTAGCGTTCGCCATTGTTGAGGTTATGTGAATTCCACGGATTCCGTGATCCACCAATGAGAAGACATCAAAATCAAAACAGAAGCGTAAAGAAAACAGCTGGCGAGCGTAAAGTACTTTACCGCTTGCGGAGCAGTAAAGAGGTATTTTACAATTAGTTTTCAGTACGTAAAGAACTACTTTACGAGCAGTTGCAGGAAAAATCATTACTACAAGCTTCATCACTATAATTTCCTTCATTCAGCTCAACATAAATGATGATTTTTCCACTAATAATCAATTTTTCCAATCAAACCCAATAACTTCTCCAAATTTGCACCTTCTTTGCAGAGTTAGGAAAATCACTGATTATCAAGTACTGAGAAAATTCATATTTCTATGAATTATCTATTACTTCCTCAATTGATTCATTCTTCAGCATGATAGTCTTTTCTAAAATATTATGTGATATACGTTTTAAATTATATTTCATTTTAAAATGTTCTCTGCTGTAAAATCACTTGCGGGTGGTTCGGAACCCACCTAAAACTGTAGGTTCAACTCATCAATCACCATCATCCAACTTATTACCCACGCACAGGTCTCAGACCTTCATCCTCAAAAAAATCTACCTTTTGACATAAGAAAGACATTTTCACCATGTAACTTCTGATATTCTTACCAGACACCATTCTGCATCTGCTCAAATCTTTCTACATGATACGTAGGTCGAAACAAATTTGATATTTTATTTTTTATTTTCTCAAAATTTAAATCATTTTCTGCTCTCAACTGTTCACTCATCATTTCCTAGGTACTCCTTCGAGGTAGAGGTACAAATAAGTTAATTGATCCTTTTCATCCCAACCATTAGCTGAGGAGACACGTTCAAAATAATCAAAGAAAAATATTCAATGTCCTCCTCTTACACTCGAGAATGTCGAAGGAGGAGTAAATTTCTTCGACATTTTCAAAACCAAATAGTATCCTAAAATGCTTCTTCAGTTACTATATATCTTCACTGAAATATTCTCCTTTTCATTTTTTCTTCTCCATATTCTCCAATATTGAATTTTCTAGTGGAAGCTAGCATTAGAGATGGGTCGTACTAGGTTTTTCTGATACTAAGTATTCCGAGTACTAGTACGTTCTAATACCTATTCCAAATACCTGTTCCAAAATACTAGGTAGTATTTTATATAAGCTAGTTTGTCAGAGTAAGAGAGTACACGTACAAGAGAGTATCGTACTGCGGTACTGGTACTATTACTGTTTCTCGCGTTAAATACAGCACGAATCTTTATTACTCACGTTAAATACAGCACGAACCTAATTATTGAGCTGCTCTCAGATGTGCTGTAGCGAAATAAGACGCGGACGGCAAGACTCGAGTCTTGAGACGCTTGAGTAACAAACGACTCGTACTCAAGTACTCAAGAAGTGTTTGTAATGAAAACAAATTAGAAGTTGTCAACTTTCACTTTATTGATACAAATGAATACAGGACCATGGTTTCATGTCTTACCAACACATCCTCGGCTGTACTCGCCTATGTGTTGGTAAGACATGAAACCATGGTCCTGTATTCATTTGTATCAATAAAGTGAAAGTTGACAACTTCTAATTTGTTTTCATTATGGAACGATTTCACAATATAAACATTGGATCTACAAATTTTATTAGAAGTGTTTGTACTGGAAAAGTACGCGCGTACGCCATACGCGACGCAACTAAGCATGCGCCTACAATCGAGTATAGTGAATAGAGAGTTAGAGAGTGGCGAGAAAGAGTGAGTGAGTAGTTGAATAGTTCTATAATGAGAAATGTGCTACTGTGCAACTGCAAATTACAAAGCTCCACTCCCACTCCGTAAATTGGAGTGTGGACTTGAAGTCACTGCCCGTACTGAAGTCGCGTAGTTTACTAGAAATACTCACAGATATCTGAGTATTTTGTTCTTCGAATACTAGGTGCTAGTCCGTACGTTCAAATACTAAGTAAAAATACCTGTTCCAGTAAATACGCCTCGTCTCTAGCTAGCATGTCTCTATTTCATCTGTTTTGGACAATGTAACATATTCAAAATTTGTGAAGAGAGCATTTTTGGACTTGAGTCTGCTGCTCCTTCACATTCATTGTAATTTTGTCAAAATAAATGAATAATTTGTAAACTTTTTGGAATTTAAACCCTCATCAACAACCATCTCTTGCTCGGGAAAGTTCAACGGTTGATGTCGATTAATATACACTGACTGAGCCTCCTCCGAATATGCGCCAATAAGTAATAGGCCGCGAAGCTTAGGTTGATTGAAAAGAGAATTTACTCACTCAAATTAGAATTTTATATTAATTATATATAATATATATATATATTTTATATTATATATATTCGAATATAATAATTTGACATCTCTACCTCTAACTCTCATCTCAAAACAAAATATGAATATTTATTGGACTAACAATTATACAAGCTAGTAATTTATTAGCAATAAGGGGATAGGAAACTCGCTTGGCATATCTGAATATTTTAAAATTTAGAGCAAGATAGATGTTTATTGGTAGTGAGGTCAGCCGATTCTTTACCTCAGAAATGAAATTGAGAAATTGAATAGGGTGTTACCTTTTTTTGTGATGGTATGCCATGCAAGATGGAAGCTTCTGTTCCATCCGGCATCCACCAACACAAGAAACCAACTGACTGCTCACTGCTCAACCATCAAAGTGACTTGACAATCAATTGTATTATAAACAAAAAATGTTATTAGCATCTCAATGTCAAAGAAAAATGAATTCATCTATGGCATCTATTGATAGATGGCCTAATCAACACCTATCTCTTCATCAATGTCACAACGTGTTTTAAAATAAAACATTCTAACTTTTCATGTGAAATTTAACGACTTGCAGTTAAATATTTGTTAAGAATAAGTATAATAACTCACTTAATCTGGCCGAGCGCTTTCGAATCTATGAGATCCATCTTCAGAGGCGTGGGTTCCTAGATCATCATGTCAGTTTTTTGGTTAGAAGTGTTGTGGTTTTTGTAAAATGTGATCAAAAGTTTGTGAGATTTAAAATTTAGTTGTTCATTGAGAATGTTTTGTTTATTGTGTGTGGTGTGTTTGTATATTTCAAATTGTTCCAAGGTGTTGAGTACGTGTCCTTTGGATTTTATATGTAGAATGTGTAGGTTGGTACTGATGTCAGTAAAAGTGTGTCCAGTTTGCCGACCATATCATTCAAACTGGACACACTTTTACTGACATCAGTACCAACCTACACATTCTACATATAAAATCTAAAGGACACGAACTCAACACCTTGGAACAATTTGAAATATACAAACACACCACACACAATAAACAAAACATTCTCAATGAACAACTAAATTTTAAATCTCACAAACTTTTTGATCACATTTTACAAAAACCACAACACTTCTAACCAAAAAACTGACATGATGATCTAGGAACCCACGCCTCTGAAGATGGATCTCATAGATTCGAAAGCGCTCGGCCAGATTAAGTGAGTTATTATACTTATTCTTAACAAATATTTGACTGCAAGTCTTTAAATTTCACATGAAAAGTTAATATTAACAACGCAGTTCGTCATGGAACAAGAAATCCAGGAATATAAAACATTCTTCTGAAAATAATCCTTGAATCACATTTTGAGAAATAAAACTTGTATCTTTCAAACTTTAACAGTGAAACCAATTGTGATAAGGATAAAAAAGGAAGGAACCTGAGAAAGAATAATAATGATAAATAATAAAGAAGAGGAGAGTGAAAAGTAGGAAGAGGAGAAGTAGGAGAAGGAGCAAGAAAATGAAAGAAGAACAAGAAATAATGAAATTAGATGATCGTAATAAATTCAGAAAAGATGTATCATGTATAGTCTGCTGAGTCCATAATCTTTTAAAACAATAATGATGGGAAAAGAAGAAGAAGAAGAAGAAGAAGAAGAAGAAGAAGAAGAAGAAGAAGAAGAAAAAGAAGAAAAAGAAGAAATATCCAATAGAGGGGTCCATAACATGAACGACGTTTTTACACGACAAATTACTGTATTATGATTCATGTCAATACTTGATATCCTCCACATTATGCTCCAACACCTCTTACTCACTCACTCCCTTACACCCTCTCTCACACGCACTCTCACTCTGTCATTCTCTCTCTTCTCCATTACCTATCTCTCTCTTTCTCTAAGACTCTATGAGAAAAAGACGTGAAGTGGAAAACTAAGGTGTACACCCCAAATAAAACACACGAATAAATGGGTATGGGTGAGAGGGGGAAACAGGGGGAAAAGTTATGCCATCAATCTTCATTTCCACTGTTTTCCTCCGCCCCCTCACCCCCCCTCACCAACCAA